>BHFT01022333.1:0-130644 GCA_004320025.1 Laticauda laticaudata
CCGCCTGGGGACTCCTGGGAGGGGAGGGGCAGGGTGGGTGGGGCCAGCCAAGAGTGGGATTTGGGGGGTTCTACGAACTGCAAAGAATCTTAACTAGGGGCTCTCCCGAAGCCCTGCGAGCCCCAGCAGCCCACCCTTGGTACTTGTTAGAGAGAGAGAGAAAAAGAGAGAGAGAGAGAGAGATTTTAATCCATGCATAGAAGCTTATTTTATTGATGTAAGGAACCTCCATCTAGTAGCATCCTTCAGACATAGCCAAGAGATGTTCAATTATCCCACCCGACTGAGGACATGTTAGCTCCTGCAGAAACTTACACATATCTTTAAGTCTGCTCTATTTCTTTTTTTTTTTTAAGGATTCCCCCAAAACACAAAACAAATCACAATGTTTTATGAGGTTGGAAGAAAGCCAGAAGGATTGGAAGAGAGAGCCTACACCACAGCTTTTTATTACCTGCAGTTTCTTGATGAAGTGAACCGCTGAGTGCGGTTTATAAACGGTGATGTTCCGGGCCACACCGCGGCTTAGCCTGAGATGCTCAGCCAGGTTAAAATGAAGAAAGCTGGTTATGTTTAAAGTACCTGTAAACCCTTCAGCTGTCAGCCTTAGTTAGAGACCTGATTTGCTCTAAAGCAGGGAGGACACTGCCAAACCAACTGGCATTAAATGAAGATGTTTTGCAAAAAGCCGGTTGTGTTTTTCCTCACTGCAGCCATCCTAAGGGCAGGTGTTCAAACTCTGGATTTTTATTTTTATTTTTTTAGATTCTTTTCCAGAATTGCAAGACTGGAGCTGCTGAACAATGAATTGAACTGGATTCCTTGGCAATGGAGTCTTGATGTGATCCTCCAGACCAAAATGTTTTCTTTGAGCAGTAATCAAAAATTTATTCGGTTTATACATTATGGAATTTATTTGCTGCCTGTCTCGACTCTGGGCAGCATGTGGCGTTAAAACATTTAAAAACCTTAAAACCATCAACAGTGAAAAAACACAGCAGATAAAATCATTCAAACAAGATGCAAAAGAGGGAAGACATAATAGAGAAGTGGGATTAGGTTTTAATTAGTCAACACTTCCAGTGTGAATGCCCTTCAACCTATAGGTTGGGTTTTCCAAGGCAGTTGTTGCTCTCAATATCATTCTCCTTAGTGTTAACTCTTGGTATCTTTTGGAAATTAAAGGCGCTGTCCTTACAAAATAAGAAGGAGGCGACCAAGAGCATATCTGAATTTACAACTTATTGCGTGACTTGTATTTATAGTTTAAGAGCTGTGGTAGCGCAGTGGCTAGAAAACCGTCCTGCAGGCTAACTCTGCCAACTGCCAAGAGTTCGATCCTGACTAGCTCAAGGTTGACTCAGCCTTCCATCTTTCTGAGGTCAGTAAAATGAGAACCCAGATTGTTGGGGGCAATATGCAGATTTTGTAAACCACTTAGAGAGGAATGTTAAAGCACTATGGAGTAGTATATAAGTCTAAGGGCTGTTGCTCTTCTTGCTGCCTTCCTTCCTTCCTTCCTTCCTTCCTTCCTTCCTTCCTTCCTTCCTTCCTTCCTTCCTTCCTTCCTTCCCATAATTACACAATGGCTAGAATGCAGTCTTGCAGGCTAACTCTGCCTACTGCCAGGAGCTTGATCCTGACTGGCTCAAGGTTGACTTAGCCTTCCATCCTTCCGAGAATGGCAAAATGAGGATCCAGATTGTTGGGAGCAATAGGCTGACTCTGTGAACTGCTTAGAGAGGATTATAAAAGCACTATGAAGTGGTATATAACTCTAAATGCTATTGCTATGAATCATGTAAGAGTGGGAATTCCCTTTGTTACAGAGGAAGAACCTTCTAAATATGTCTATTTCAACTTCCATCCAACATGGAAAAATGGCCATTTAAGGTTCTAACACAGCTTTGCCCAACTTCCAAAGATGTGGGCTTTCAAAATTCTCATTTGGCATCATATATTTTAGGTGAGTGCCCAGTCTGGGGGAAAGGGTTATTTTAGAATTATGGGATGGAGAGAACAAACATCTTCTGTCCACTTTCTCAGTTGCTCCTGGTTACTTCTCCTCAATTGCTGAATTGACAGGTGGAAAGGATCACATAGTGATTCCATTGTTGGCACTGAAAGTTGGCAGTACTGGCATAATAATATTGAAAACAAAATAATACCTGAAGAAATTCAAAACTGGGGGAAGCAAGGGAGTTAACTGAGGTTGGTAAATCACCTACCCTTCTTGAAAGTTTATCTTGATATCTTCCAAACTGCTAGGGAAACTTGAATCATGATAGGTGTGGATATGAGTGATTGACATTGGAAAACAGTTTCTTCCAAAGACGCATTCCATCGAAAGCAACGTAGCATGAATGGATGGTGTCTCAAGTGGGCTGCAGAAAGGGACAACTTGTGAGTGATGTCTTAGGATTAGGGTTCTAGCAATGACAACTTGAGACAGAGAGAAAGAAGTTGACCCAACCTCATAAGTTTTAAATTTCACAGGAAGTTAAGCTCTAGAGGTGACATGATAGCAGTATTCCAATATTTGAGAGGCTGCCACAAAGAAGAGGGAGTCAAGCTATTCTCCAAAGCACCTGAAAGCAGGACAAGAAACAATGGATGGAAATTCATCAAGGAAAGAAGCAACCTTGAACTATGGAGACATTTTCTAACAGTGAGAACAATATAATCAGTGGAACAACTTGCCTTCAGAAGTTGTGGATGCTCCAACACTGGAGGCTTTTAAGAAGAGATTGGACAGTCATGGTATAGGATTTCATGCTTGAATAGAGGGTTGGACTAGAGTACCTCTGAGGGTCCCTTCCAATTTTCTTATTCTGTTATTCTTTTTGAACATTCCTATTTGAACAAGGACATGTTTTTGGTGTCAGCACCCAGAATCCTGGCTAAGTTGCACAAGCCAGTTTGAATAACTTGTAAATCATGCCCACATGGGATCAGAAATCCCCAAGGTCCTGTAACTTTTATTGCTTTAGCCCAAGAAATGCAGGAACGTATTCTTGAAGTGGATGGAGATATAATACATATTAATGACATGTAGATATAATAAAATAAATTCCGCCAGTGCCTTTCATTCAAAGGTTTGTAAGTATTGTATTCTAAATAAGGCATAAGCTTGAGAAAGACGTTAGGCAGCGCAAGAAAATGTGCATGAATTTAAATATTAAGCTGTCCTTCATAATGTCAGGGAAGAATCAGCCCTGTAAAACTAGTTTGTTTGAGCATTTCTTTTTCTGGTATTTTCCATGCGGTCAGATGCTTACCGTTCCCTTGCAATTTGTTAAGATTATTTATGGGCAGCGGAGTGCTTCCAATTCAGTTCGAAAAGGCCCTTTAGGGGGGAGGTGGGAGGAAGAGAGCACTTAGTAATAGCAGTTAGACTTGTATACCGCTTCACAGTGCTTTACAGCCCCCTCTAAGCAGTTTACAAAATCAGCATCTTGCTGTTAACAATTTGGGTCCTCATTTACTGACCTTGGAAGGAGGGAAGGCTGCGTCAACCTTGAGCTGGTCATGATCAAACTCCTGGCAGTTGGCAGAGTTAGCCTGCAATACTGCTTTCTAACGACTGCACAGGGAGGGAGGGAGGGAGGAAGGAAGGAAGGAGAAAAGAGTAAAGCAATAGCAATAGCACTTATACTTCTATACCGCTTCACAGTGCTTTGCCGCCCTCTCTAAGCAGTTTACAGAGTCAGCCTTTTGCCTCCAACAATCTGGGTCCTCATTTTACCCATCTTGGAAGGATGGAAGGCTGAGTCAACCGTGAGCTGGTGAGATTCGAACTGCTAAATTGTAGGCAGCTGGAAGTCAGCAGAAGCAGCCTGTAGTTCGGCACTCTTAACCACTGCACCACTGTGGCTTTTCAATTGAACGTATCTCCAGTTCATGAAAGCAGCTGCAGCTGCAATTCCGGTGGAATCTCTAGCTAGAAGGAGAGTGGGTGGAGTCAAGAGAGTAGCTAGCTTGGAATCCTTGCAGGGGAGGAAGCGACGGAGACCTGATCCTGTTTGTTCTCAAGAGAAATACAGGTTGTCTGGCAAGATTCTTGTAAATAGGTGAGTGGAGGCAGTCCTCGACTTCCAACAAGTTCTTTAGTGACCACACAAAATTATGACAGCATTGAAAATAGTGGCTTATTGCCAAGCATCTGAATTTTGTTTACATGATCCTGGGATGCATCAAAAGCAGTTGTCAGGATTTCGGCAGTTACTCCAATTAAATCATGAGCCTCGAGCTACACTCCCAAAACTAAAAAAGATTTATTTGAAGGTAACATTTTAAGTCTGGCATTTCCCTGGGTGTAGCCAACTCTGAGATACGTAATTCACTGTCACCCTTGATCCTGCTTTTCCCCTCACCCCTCTGGTTGTATCATTCAACGAAAAATGTCCAAAGCCAAGAGTCATCAATCATGCTCTCCAATTAGATTTCAGAAGCTTCAGTCATCTAATCAGTGTTTGAAAAAAATATGAATGGAATGTACTTTCGATTCCACACTGCTGCCTGCTCTTTGAAACTTCCCCCCTTCTTTCTGTTGTCAACTATAAAATGTGTATACAAAATGTTTATGAGTTGACAGCCATAACTGTGTGCCGCTGTAACTTTGAACGGTTGCGAATGCCCTGTCCTCTAATTCTCACAAATGGTTATCATTTTGAAGATGTGCAAATCCTATTTTTGCTTTAAAAAATAAATCAACAACAACACTATCCACTTTATCAAAGAATGGCCATTTTAAACTTTCCTTTGTTGCTTCTCTTATGAAGGGAGCTTTTTTCCCCCTCCTTCCTAACCAAACCAGATGATTTTGCAGATCTTATTTCCCCCACCCTCCTTTTTATAGAGAAAAATGAACTTCTAGGAATGCTATTGATGCGGCAGTTAAGCGCAGAGACCCTTCTGAATCTCTGAGTAAGTTCTCCGTCCAACACAATAAACATCAGGAAACTCAATTGGCCTAATATATTCTTAATTTCAAATAGAGAAAGGAGGGGAGGGGGGGAAACTGAAATAAGAGACTATTTCCACTGGGCATGCTGTAAATCTTACAAAATACACAGGCTTTTTCTTTTGGCAGACATCAAAGCAAGGTGGCTCAGGAGATTAGAATATATTTGGAATCTTAGTTTGATGAGCAAAACTTCCACTCTGATATTTATTATGCATGGCTTGGCTTGGCTTGGCTTTCTTCTCTCTGCTTGCTTTCTTTTTTTTTTTTTTTTCCTTCTTTATTCGTTTATCACAGTGTACTTTTCTTCCTGCAGGAAGAGGGAAGTCATCCCATTGTACACAGCCCCCACGAGAGTGGGATGCCTTATTTTAACCCCCCCCCCCCAAAAAAAAGTCCAGTTGTAAACTCACATGGCAGAAACAAACTTTTCTTTTATTGCATTCATTCCTGAGGAGCTGAGGCTTTTTTTCCCCCCCTTTTTTCCCCTTCTGAAAGCTTCCCATGAAAGCTTTTCGTTTCTGAAGACATTACAGTGAGTTAGGTGGGCCGTGGGAGGATCAGGCAAGCCAGGAGAAGTTGGGTTTGAGAAGAGTCGATGAGGGCATCAGTTGGGGCTGCTTGTTCCTCAGATCTTCTGCTGGGGTTTTCCTACAAATTTGGAGGTCCTGGAAGAGAGAGGTGAGGAAGGAAAGGAAGGTGTGCCGAGTCACACCATTGCTGAGATTTAATGCTTGTTTATTTGTCTGCTGCCTTTATTAGTTTTACAAATAAATCCAAGGTGGTAACACACTGTTTTCATCCTACTTTCCCCACAGCAACAATCCTGTGTGGTGAGTTGGGCTGAGAGAGAATAATTGGCCCATCCAGCTGGCTCTTATGGCTAAAACGGGGCTAGATCTCAGTGTATTCTGGTGATTGGTTCAAAGTCATCCAGTTGGTTTTCATGGCTGGGACTAGAACTCACCATCTCCTCGTGATTTGCCTAAAGTCACCCAGCCGGTTTCATGCCTAATGCAGGACTAAACTCATCCTCTCTTGGTGTTTTACCCAAAGTCAGCCAATCAGTTTTGATACCTGAAGGCAGGACTAGAATTCACAATATCCTGGTGATTAAGCCCATGGTCACCTGGCTTTCATGCCTAAAGCAGGACTAGAACTCACAGTCTCCCAGTTTCTAGCCTGATATCTTAATCACTGGACCAAATTGGCTCCTAGCATGTTCCCTGTTCAGCATGCAAAGCTTCATAGAATTCCTCTGGTTCTTCTCTTCAATTCAAATATTCTTATCTTGAACATCTCCCATTTGTCCGTAGAAGGCAACTTTCACACCTTTCTTATTCGAGTTCATAACCCAGTCAAACCAACACTTGGTCTTCCCTTTTCTTTGGTATCTCTCCCCACCATCTCCCCTCCTCTCCCTTGCCATTTCCCAAAGTTGGGCAAAAGTTTTATGGAAGTAGAAAAACAAGGTGGCGATATTTGCAATACGACAAAGCCCATTTTATGAGAAAACTGGGAGAGCCACATGTCATCCCTTCTATTCCTCTTGCTTTAGCTTTCTCAAAAATCTGAAAATATCCAAGATGTTGGGGGGTTTATATGCCCCTTCTCCTTTCAGAGGTCAGATGGGATGAAAACGCCAACAGCTGTTCCGCAAACAGCCTGGATGGTTTTTAATTGTCTTCTTTTTCTCAAACCAGCAGTAATTCTTGTCAAGATTGTCAAGGGCCTTTTTATGCCCGAAAAAAGTAAGGGTGCCATATTTTAAGGTCGCATGCTTAACCCTACGGCATGGCTACCATATACATTGGGACCTTTCCTTTTTAATTCATGAGTATCCAAAGAGAGGTGCGGGCAGGATGTGAGACAAGAGTGTTCACAAGCTTTAAATAACTTATTGTGTTAAAAAAGGGACAAAAGAGAGTATATTTTTTGTCTCTGTCCTAGAGTTGATGAGCATTGGTTTTGTATGTGGCAGGTTGATTGATTTGCAAGAGGGAAAGTGTTTTTGTATCCCATGGTTGATCTTTTGACCTGGAAGATATTTTACTAACCTCTTTCCTTCTTTCTTTCTTTCTTTCTTTCTTTCTTTCTTTCTCTCTCTCTCTCTCTCTCTCTCTCTCTCTCTTTCTTTCCTCTTAAAAGTAAAAGCACCATCCAACAGAAATGTTAAGGAGGAGAATGGTTACATTATTGTCTAGATGGAACAAGTCGAACGAACACACTGTTGAAAGGCTGACCTCACCCACAAATAACTGCATTGACAATTTCTGTTGGTTAATTGAGAAGCTGTTCTACCATTGGTGGTATTCCACCCCCCCAGATCTCCATCATTGGTAGAGCCGCATTGCGGTCCTCACTTTGATAGAAGAAGCGCTATCTAAATACTTCATGGAATAAATAAATATAATTGCTTCTGGAGATAATTAATGCAGAAGAAATGAATCCTCTTGTTTGGGCTTAACAAACCCACTTCCCAACTGAGATTGGTATCAGCCATAAATGTCCCATTGTGCCTTGGGATTATTCTTCTAGAGAACCAGGAGAGCATCAAGCTTTTGCTGCTTCTGGCATTCAATCTATTATTCGCTTTGGTGAGATATGTTTATGTCTGCCATTCTAAAAAGTAACCCGTTCCAACAACTATCTAATACTTTAGACCAGGGGTCTTCAAACTTAATAGCTTTAAGACTTGTGAACTTCAACTCCCAGAATTCCTCCTCCAGTCATGTTAGTTCAGGAATTCTGGGAGTTGAAGTCCACAAGTCTTAAACTTGCCAAGTTTGTCAACCTGAAGATGTGTGGACTTCAATTCCCAGAATTCTTCAGAAAGCATATAAAGAACGGCTGCAGGAACTGGGCATGCTAGTCTAGGGAAGAGAAGGACCAGGGGAGACAGGATAGCAGTCTTCCAGTATTTGAGGGGCTGCCACAGAGAGGAGGAAGGGGGTCAAGCGATTCTCCAAAGCACCTGAAGGCCAGACAAGGAATAATGGATGGAAACTGATCAAGGAGAGATTCAACCTGGAAACAAGGAGAAATTTCCTGACTGAGGAAAATCAACTCATGATTTTGCCTTCAAAAGTTTTGAGAGCTCCATCACTGGAAGCTTTCAAGAAGAGACCGGGCTGCCATCTGTCAGAAATGGTGTAGGGTGTCCTGTTTGGGCAGGAGGTTGGACTAGCTGACCTACAAGGTCCTTTCCAACTCTGATATTCTGTAAGCCATCTTCATGTTGCCAAAGCTGAGAATCATTGCTTTAGACCTCTCCAAGGCATTCCATATTATATGGTCTTGAGATATGTTTTGATTAAACATGTGCCATCCATTCATGTTCAACTTCTGATGACCACATTTATAGATTTTCTCCACAAGGATCGCCTGTACTTTTTAGATCTCTCAATGATGCGGTCATCATCTCTATACTGAGTCCACCCTGCTGCTCGTATTCCTTTTCTTCTCTTTCTTTTCCTCTTTTTAGCATTATAGGTTTCTCCAGAGAGCTATGTCTTCACATAATAAGTCCAAAGTAGGATAATTTGAGCCTGCTTGTTTGTGTCTCCAGTGAGAATTCTGGTTTGATCTTAGACTCATTGGAACACATAAAATACTTTTCTAAACTTGAGGAATTCTGTTACTGTCTCTATATTGGAAATCCAGATGTTGATATAAAGGGAGGAGGAGGCCAATCCAGCCTATGATAAAAAGGATAGATTTGGATAAAATTGGATGGCCATGGAGCTGATGTCATCCCTCCCGGGTAAATCAACAGGAAGCATGAAGAGATGAGCTAAGTTTACTTTATGGTAAGGTTACATTAAGGGAAACTTGTGAGTCTGAAGATACAAACTTCCCACTGGCACTTTTAACCATCTAATGAATTTGGGTGGGTCCTTCCTAATTTCCTTCCTCTAACCATTAAGCAATGGTGGGCTCCTGCTTCTCTTCTCTGAGGGTTTTCTAGGCAGCCTCACTTTCCTTCATTCCCCCAAGGCCATCCACACTTTCCACTAACTTCTAGAAAGTAGTTCTAATGCTCTAAACCTGGGGCTAGTGCCAATGATGAACGCGGGTCTGAATCATGAATTAGTTCTCTTGTAGACTTCAACTGCAGCCCTTGATGGACCACAACCTTTGTTTAGAGACCTCCAGGACCTTGTTAATTGCTATCATCCCTTGCCTTCCTTTCTTCCTCCCACCCTCCCTCTTTCTTCTTTCTTTCTTTCTTTCTTTCTTTCTTTCTTTCTTTCTTTCTTTCTTTCTTTCTTCCTTTCTTTTTTCCTCCCTCCCTCCCACCCTCTCTTTCTTTCTTTCTTTCCTTTCTTCCTTCATTCCTTCCTTTTTTTTCTCCCTCTCTCCTCTCCTTCCTTCCTTTCTTCCTTCCTTTATGTATTTCCAGAATCATTTTTTTTTTTTTAAAAATGCTTTGGTGGGCCCAATTGGCAAAAAGAAACTCAGCGCTATCTGGGTTGGAAACATGCGGAAGAGGCCTTCATTTTGCAGTGGATAGACAATGGCTAAAATTATGATGATGATCTGTATGTGTATGTACATGCATGTGTATGTGTATATAAAAATAAATATTCATAGATACATACAGACAAATGCACACATGCACATCCATACAAACAGGCACACAAACATACACAGATACACATACACAGGCTGACAGACAGACAGATAACATGTACACAGAGACAGACAGATAGACACATATACACATCCCTCTTTTTGCTTATTTAACAGGATATAAACATGAAAACAGAGTCCAGGCAGTTTGTTTTAGAAACGCGGAATGTTTTGATATGTTCCAAGTGTGTCTTGTCTGCCCATCATCCTTGTCCAGGCTTAGCAAGGCCAGCTGAGGGAGGGATATGTCCTCTGTATAATGAAATGGAAGCTATTGTCTTTTGCAATCGTTCCTTGGTGTGAGTTAAAGGTAAACATACGGTGTACGCAGAATAGCAAAAGGAAGCTTTTATCTCTAGAAGATGAGGCAATAATATATGCTTATCGAAGCAGAGCATGGCTCTGAAAATGGCGAGTTACACATCAGTAAAGATTCATGCCAGAAGCCTATTAAGTTGATGCCGTTTCCTTCCCATCGCCCTTTCCCCAAAGTGGCATTAATCGAGAGAACAACAACAACAACAAAATCTTTATCTTTCTTCATCTCCCTTTAATGAATTGCAGGTATATTTGCACGCACAGACTTTTCATAGCTTCCTCTGTATGCATTTCTACTTTTAGGAAAGGAATTGGGACGTTAGCAAATGTGGAAAGAAAGAAAAGCAGTGTTCTGCATCCTTCTTTAATTTATCTTTCCTACTTCTCCCTCCTCGTTAAGTCATGTAGTCTCTCACGAATTGGAGAGCCAGTTTAGGGTAGTGGTGAAGACACCAGGCTAAAACCTAGGATACCGTGAGTTTTAGTTCTGCCTGAGACTTGAAAGCCAGCTGGGGAATTTCAGGCCAATCACCAGGAGGCTCTGAGTTCCAGTCCCGTTCTAGTTCTGGGCTAAGAAGAGCTCTTAGTTCTAATCCTGCATTAGGCCTGAAAGCCAGCTGGATAACTTTGGGTCAATCACCAGGAGACAGTGAGTTATAGTCCTTCCTTAGGCATGAAAGCCTGCTATTTGACTTCAGGCCAATCACCAGGAGACTGTGAGTTCTTGTCCTACCTCAGGCATAAAAACCAGCTAAGTGAATGAACTTGGACCTCAGTCCTAGGAAGCAGGCAGTGACCAACCACTTCCAAAGTATTTGTGGATTTTCCCATTTTCCCAAAAACCCATTGGATTTTCCCATTTTGACTCATCATTCATCATCAATAGATAATCCCACCTTTTGAAAATGGGACTTAAGATTCCCCACAATAAGCATCACTTATTGTTGAGAGAGTCAGCATTACGACAAGTTCCATAAACAAACAAGTCTGCAGAGCAAGCAGGACTAATGGAAAGGGCTTTAATCGCCTGGTCAGGTTACCATCTTGCCTTTTTTGAAACCCTTCTGCCCTTCTTGGACACTGAAATGAAATGCTTCCGTGCAGAATGACTATTTTTTTGCTTTAAATCACACCTGTGGACTTGATCTGGAATGAGAGAGCTTAGTTAAGTATTTTCCCCTCAAGGATAGTCAAGCAGCTGTCAATCTTGAGAATAAATCTTGGACAAAACTGCCCTTAAAATAAGTATTTCTTATTTCTTGAACAAAACTGAGCCATATATATCCCCCTCGACTGCCGGGTGGAAATATTGACCTTCCTATTTTTCATTCCGTTCCTGTCCTTCCTTTTATTTTTGTGCGCTTCCAAGGTATTTTAGAGGCAGGCTTTGTTGCCGGCGTTGGGATTTCTCCGACTCCAGAAAGGGGGAGGAAAAAAAATGCTTAATAATAATCTCTCACCCTAGCGTTCTCCTGTGTCTCATGTCTTTGTATAGACTGTGTAGGTAGCCGAAGTAGATTATGCTGAGTTTTAAAGTCACCCACAAAGTTCAGCACGGCAAAGTACTTGGAAAATTGCAGGTCGAGGGGAGGAGGAACAAGGCTTGTGAGGGCCAAGACTGAAAGCAACAATTTTGTAAATCTGCGAAGGTCAAAACAAGGCTTTGGTTATATGGAGAGAGGCTAGGAAAAAAAAAAATCACATCCTATCTCCTATCATCAGAAAGATGCTTTTTAAAAGCAGCAGTGGTTAATGTATGGAAAAGATTTAAGAGTCACGGAAGAGCTGTGGGTTCTGTTTCTCTGGGTTGCTATTGTTGTGGTTCACCGGCAGCCAGTGCAGACAGCAGCAAAATCAAACAATGGGAAAGAATAGGGACCGGTCCGGGAATCTGGAGAGAACTCAGATTAGGATCCGGCGTCCAATGCAGAAATGGGGCCAGGACCATCTGGGAGTGGGGTGCTGACTGCAGAGCCTCCAGAATCTGGAAGCAGCGAGGCAGAGGAACAAGGGGAGCCTGTTCCCAGTACGTGTGTGCACAGAGCTGCTAGAAGACAAAAGGAGCTGAGACAAAAGGGGGGACTTGGGAGTAAGGCTCGGAGGTGATTGCCTCTCCCCTAAGGTATAAAGGAAATGCAAAGATAGAGAAACCTTTGCAGGAAGTAAAGTTGTTTGCTGTGTTCGGATTAAATCTTGAAGCTCTGTGTGGACTTTGCACTTTGGTTGGTTTTTTGCAGTTCATTTGTCACTTGAGTTGTTGGCAGCAATTCAATGGAGATTTAAAGGTGGGTACTTATCTCGAGGGACTGTTTGGGACTCATTCCTGGCTGGGATTGAACATAATTCCTGGCGTTGAAATAAAGCAAGAGTTGTTTTAACTAAGCATGTGCTTAATTACAGTCGGGGAAGCCTTGGTAAGTACAGAACCTGAGCCAGTCTTGGAGGTTGTGAGGAGGGCTCAGATGAAGGTTCTGCATCGGAGTCAGGGATGGGGCCAGGACAGGCTGGCAGTCATCAGCTGCCTTCAGACTTAGACAGCAATGAGGCGGGGAAGTTTCTGGAACTGGTTCCCAGCCTGCACATGCGTACAACTAGCAGAAGACAAGAACAATTGAGAAAGCAGGGTCGACTCAGGAGTAAGGTCACACCTCGGAGATGATTGGCCCCTCCCCTAGGACATAAAAGAGGAGCGAACGGGATGGGAGTTTTTGCAGGAAGCAATTAGTTTGTCTGGTTGATTCAAGCTTTGAAAAGGTCTCTTTGATTCTGTCAAGTTTGGCCTTGCCCTGCGCTTGGCAATTAGTTCCCTGGCAGCATTTCAAATACGGTAAGGTGGGTGCTTACATACATTCCCCTGAAAGACTGTTTGTAAAGCCTTGCAGGCTGTGAATGAACGTAATTCACAGCTGTGGAAATAAAAGAGGTTTTGCCGGAACTAAGATTGTGTTTTAGAGGCTTTCTAAGGAAGCCTTGGTCAGAACACTAGCTAGCATAGTTCTAGGCTGCATAAACAGAAGGATAGAATCAAGATGTGATAACATGAACTGTTAGTACCACTTTATAATGCTTTGGTAAAGCCACACTTGGCTTTGGTTACCACACTATAAAAAAAAAGTTGAGACTCAACTCAAGATGTTGAGTGCAGAGAAGAGCAACCAAGATGATTAGGGAATTGGAGGCTAAAATGTATAAAGAACGGTTGCTGGAATTGAGTATCCCTAGTTTGATAAAAAGAAGGATCATGAATCACAAGGTCATTAAGTGAACTCACACACACCCCACACCCCTTGACTTTGCTTGTTCGAAGCCAGCTGGGAAGGTCAGAAATGGTGGTCATATGATAAATACATTCCAGTTGACAAAGCACCCAAACTTTGATTACCTAACTGTAGAGATGCTGCAGTAGTTATCCGTGTGAGGACCAGTCATAAATCAGGTTTTTTTAGTGCTGTTGTAACTTGGAACAGTTGCTAAACAAATGCAAATGTACATTCAGAAGTCTGTAGTGCTTGGATTCCATAATTATTCCTGATTTTATCTGACTCTGCCTCTTTGTCAAGGAATGGAATGGAAAAGAGAAGAGAAGAGAAGAGAAGAGAAGAGAAGAGAAGAGAAGAGAAGAGAAGAGAAGAGAAGAGAACCATAGAATGGAATGGAATTGGAATAGAATAGAGGAACAGAACAGAATAGAATTCTTTGTTGGCCAAGTGTGATTGGACACACAAAGAATTTGTCTTGGTGCAAATGCTCTCAGTGTACATAAAAGAAAAGATACATTTGTCAAGAATCAAGAATCATGAGGTGTTCCCACTTCCCACACTTATAAATACAACCCAAAAGAACTGTTTTAAATTGGAGAATTTGCAGGAGTTGGAGAAATTGCAACTTAGGAACTAAAGTTCCCTTCATTTCTGGCTATTTATTTTGATCCCTCTGTCTCCTTCCCTTGAAGTGAGAAGGGCTTAGCGAGAGCTCAGAACTGATCCTTGTTAATCTCTTTGAAAAGGCTGGAAAGTACATTAGATCTCCCGATGAAAACCTTATTTGTTGACAAAATNGAGCTCAGAACTGATCCTTGTTAATCTCTTTGAAAAGGCTGGAAAGTACATTAGATCTCCCGATGAAAACCTTATTTGTTGACAAAATTAAGTGCTAAAGCTGGGCAGGATACCCTTTTGCTTGTTTGGCTCCAGGAATGGAGAGAATTCAACACCCAAACATGGCCTAAATCACTGCCTCTTCTTTGAGGGAAGGTCTGACCTCCCTGGCCAGCCAAACCAATAATCTAGAATCTTTTTTGTGGCACAGAGTTATCAATGTTGTGGCTTGTTATCTTTCTCGCTTGGGTCCATTCCGGATGTGTTTTCAACAGGGAAGGGAGAAGAGGAAGATAGCCTTCAACATATCCTAAACATTAGAAGCCTCCAAAAAATTCTCTGTTGAGCGACCGATGAGATAAGACAGACCTGCCTGCCTCATTTCTTGGTTCAAAAGTGACCCCAGGTCCCAGACAGGCCTTGTGAAGGAAAAGAAGGGAGATCCCGAAGTTGAAGGCTTCACTCAACATTGGGTGAAACAGAGTTTCTACGGACAATCATCTGTCATTAAAGACCATTAAGTGAATGAAATACCCCAGAGTTGACCTTACTTTGATAAGAAGGCCCTTGTTCAAAAGAACATCTTCCAAATATATATATGTGTGTGTGTGTGTGTGTGTGTACACACACACACACACACATATTTAGAGAGAGGGAGCGTACCACTCAAGCTTTTGATTGCTCAGTTCTTCTTTACAAAATTAAAGCAGGGGAAAAAAAAACCCACAGTGTTGATTTGAGGAAATGGCTTTCCAAGTTGATAATATCTTGGCCGACGTTTCTTGAACCCTCGACCTCACGCTGTCAGGATATTTCTTATCGCCTTCTAACCTTTGGCTAAGCCAGGTTTGAAAATGAGAACTGAGCACTTGGAAGCTGTGTTATTTTATATTCACCGAGGCTGCGGTTCTGACCTCATCACCCTTAAGTCGTGGTTTACTTAATCAATTGCAATATAAGGAACATCTCATTCTGAAAGGAAATGTATACATTTTTACACATTCACACTTTCTCCGCATGAGTATGATTGAGCGGAATAGTTCATGTTATAGACCTCATGCTGGAAGAAGTTTATTCTCTCATTGCATCTTACCATAATGATCCTTCCTTCCTTCCTTCCTTCCTTCCTTCCTTCCTTCCTTCCTTCCTTCCTTCCTTCCTTCCTCCCTTCCTTCCTTCCTTCCTTCCTTCCTTCCTTCCGTTTTATTTTCTCCCTCCCTCCCTCCTTCCTTTTTCACTTTCCTTTCCTCTTTTCCTTCCTTCTTTTCTTCCATCTTTTCCTTCCTTCTCCTCCTCCTCTTCTTCTCCTTCCTACCTTTCGCTTTATTTTCTTCCTCCCTTTTTCACTTTTTCCTTCCTTTCCTCTTTTCCTTTCCTCTGTCCCTCCCTTCTTTTTGCTTCATTTCCTTCCTCCCTCTCTCCTCTTTCACTTTCCTTTCCTCTTTCCTTCCTTCCATCTTTTCCTTTCTTTTCTTCTTCTTTTTCTTCCTTCCTTCCATTTTATTTTCTTCCTTCCCTCCTCTCTCTCTCTCCTTTCCTTTTTCACTATTTCCTTCTTTTCCTGCCTTTCCTCTTTTCCTTCCTTCCCTCTTTTCCTGCCTCCCTCCCTCTCTTCCTTCCTTTCCCGACTAATAAATAGCATATGAGAAAGAACAGTGTGAGCCTGAAAATGTATTTCTAGAAAACTGCATTACAAATATTCCAACTTGGTGGATTTTTTTTGTGTGTGTGTGTTTTGTTTTGTATTTATCAGAAAAATCAAGTAATTGCATCTGATGAAAATGAAATCCAGATTCCCAATACTAACCTGATCATGGTTTAAGATTTTCACTTTAAAATTTCATGTACTTTGATTAAATACCACACCGAGGTGGTCTCATTTTTGACCCATCGTTTACTGTATTGATTTCCAGGCCACAGAACTGTAATAAAAAGGGGCATTGATTTACTGTCCCTATTTGCTTATGGTCTGCTTAATTAATTTTGTGCTTTGTTTCTTTCTTTATTTGTTTTATAACGTTTATGGCATTTTGTCTTTGCTGCCAACCCTTCCCCAACCCCTCCTCTCCTCCCCCCTCTTAAGACAAGTCTATTGCTCCATGAATTACGAAAAGAAGAACAGATGGAGGAACAAAGAAATGAAAAAATCCGCTGCCTTCTGCCCCTCCTGGTTGAACGACAAACTCTGCCTCAAGAATGGCTGGCGAGGTGAGAAAGTGGTATAGAAGGAGAGCACAGTAGGTCCATCATACGCTTAAAAAAAAAAGACATGAAAATTGCATGGAAGGAAAAGTAGAAAAAGTAAGACCCTTCCCAGCAGTAATGTTCAATCAAAATGTGTGTGTGTGTGTGTGTGTATATATATATATATATTCTAGGTTTTCTTGAGCAAGTCTCATTTTAGAATCTAAAGAGGAAACTAAGATATCTTAATTTTCATTTGAACACTCCTGGGTTGCTTTATATCCCATTGCATCTTACCTTAATGGAGTTCCTTCTTTCCTTTCTTCCTTCCTTCCTTCCTCTTTTCCTCCTTTTCTTCCTTTCTCCCTTATCTCAATCTTTTTTCTTCCTTCCATCCTTCCTCCTTTCCTTCCTCCTTCCCTCCCTTTCTCCCTTATCTCAATCACCTTCCTTCCTTCCTTCCTTCCTTCCTTCCTTCCTTCCTTCCTTCCTTCCTTCCTTCCTTCCCTCCTTTTGCAATCTTCTGACAAGACAAGCCAAGGCAATGGGGAAGCCAGATTCACTTAACAACTGAGTTTCTAACTTATCAGCTGCAGTGCTTCACTTAAAAACTGAGGCATGCCCAGTGGTAAAATGGGGGAAAACTCACTTAACCAATGTCTCACTTAACAGCTGAAATGTTAGGCTCAATTGTGATCATATGTCCAGGACTACCTATGCTGGGGAGGGAATGTTCAGACATTTAGAGTTTTGCCCAGTAGGAATTCAGACACACTGCTAAATATTTATAAAATCTGAGTGTGTGTGCGGCTTGGGAGAAAAAAACCAAAAAACCAGGAAACCTACCAAAGGTTAACGTACTGAAATAGATCAGTTTAGTCGAGCAAATATGCAATAAATATGGATTTTCTTTGAATGGAGGGGAACGGCAACTCTCTTTGAACGCTTCTAGTTTCAATTGGTTTTTTTTTTCCTTGTTGTTGTTGTTTTTCCCTAAAGCTATCAATTTATTCCCAAGCTGGAGCCAAGTGGCATAATTGAGCCTCTAGGACAGAAATGTTAAGTATTTTGCAGGCATTAGGGTGGAGAAGAGAGGAACCAGAAGGTTGAAGAAGGGAGGGAGTAAACAGCAGGCAAAGCACAGGGCCTCATTGTACCTAAACACCTGAAAGAAAATCTCAAGAGCTAAGTAACTTGAAAGCATTCAAAAGAAGGTGCCTCCAGAGTATTCTACAACTACAATTAATTCCTCTTTCCCTTGACTCTCCTTGAGGTTTTTGGTCGCTGACTGACCTGTCCTAAAGAGCCCCCATCTGTAGGATCCACCAAGTAAATAATCTGTTGTGATTTATAACAGGATTGGAAGGGACCTTGGAGGTCATCTAGTCCAACCCACTGCTCCAGCAGGAGACCCTATACCAGTGATGGTGAACCTTTTTGTTGTAGTGTGACGAAAGCGTGCTCATGCGCCGACACTCACAATGCAATGCGCTTCCCCTGCAAATGCGTGCGCAACACCCCTGCCCCCTTATCTGCACTGTGCATGCGCATACCTCCTGGCTGATTATTGTCCCATTTGGGGCCATTTTGGCCTTACGGAGGCTTGAGGGAAGCCTCTGCAGCCTCAGGAGGCTGAAAAACAGGCCCGTTTCTGCACTTTCTGTATTCCCTAACCCTCAAGATTTCTCCTTAGTTCTTGGTTGCTTTTCTCCTTGACTGGTCTCCATCCACTGGTGCCTGTTCTGCTTTAAGGTGCTTTGAAGAATAGGTTGACCCCTTTTTCTTTTTGGGAGTCTCTCAAATATTGGAACATGGTTATCGGGTCACCCCCCATGTCCTTCTTTTCACAAGATTAGACATATCCCATTTCTCTGCACTTCTGTTTCATCAAAGGTTTGGAGAAATGGTTAGGCTCCAGTGCTAATATAAACACACACACACACACACACACAAATTGGTGAAAGTTATAAAACACCCAGTGCCTCTCTGGAGGAGCACGGTTGAGTTTTAGAGATCAGCCAATTGTGGACTTTGGAATTACACAAGAAAAATGTGCTTCAACAGGAAATAATTAGCACTTGTCAAAGGCCAGGCAGTAGATTATAGTATTTTACTATTAGCAAGCTATCAAGGGATCGGCTAGATGAGTTAATAGATTATTGTTTTATTCTTTCTTCCCTTTCCCCCCATTCTGGAAGTTAAATACTGGTGAATTTAATGACCTTATCCTGCACATTAGAGAAGGCATATGATGGGGAAAGCTTTCAAGAAATATAAAGTAAATAGATGAGTGAAGACATAGGGAGGGAGAGAGAGAGATGGAAGGAAGTAAAGAAAGGAGAGGGAGGGAAGGAAGGAAGGAAGAGAGAGAGAGAGAGAGAGAGAGAGAGAGAGAGAGAGAGAGANGGGAAGAGAGAGAGAGAGAGAGAGAGAGAGAGAGAGAGAGAGATGGAAGGAAGGAAGGAAGGAAGGAAGGAAGGAAAGAAGAAGTCAGACTCCTTATAGTTATCAACAGGAATTCAGAATAATCTGGTAATTTTGCCAAATGCCCTAACCTTGGGTTTGCTGTTCCAATTGGGTAATAAATATCCGGAACTTCAGATCCAAGTCAATTAAGTGCAGCCAGGACCTTGGAAAGCTCCAAATATTAGTAATGCTTTTTTTGTTTTAATTGCCCTGCCTCCATTGCTAAAACTTCCACTAATTAAAGAGACTGATTGTCCATGTGGGAACTTCATGTGGGAAATTTCACAAGGAAGGTGGAGGCGAAGCAAAATCAAAGTCTCTGGAAGTATTTAATAGATGATGAGGATCATTGGTCCAAAGTGTCTTTTTGGAAGAAGATGGAAAATTGAAACCTGAAACCTCCCATTCCTTTGTTCAGGATCTCAACGTTAACAAATACTGGCCAATTCCCAGATCTGATGGGCTGGTGGAGGTAGATATGGAGCAAGAGAGTAATACCTCCCAGCTGTTTCTTTTCCAGACTCAGGAAATCTCTTCTTTCTCAAAACAAGGGAATCATACTGTTTATAGAAATGGTGCCTAAAACATAAATTAATCGCGAATAACAGAGTTGGAGAGAACCTTTGTTCACCTCCCTGCTCAAACAGGAGACCTCTATACCGTTCCAGACTAATGGCTGTCCAATCTCTTCTTAAAAAGCCTTCCTGTGATGGAGCAGCCACAACTTTCTGAAAGGCAAAAACTTCGTTCCACGGTTTAATTGTTCCCATGTTTAGGAAGGTTTTTCTTAATTCCAGGGTTTGCTTCTCTTCTCCTGATCCTGTTCCCCATCTGTTGCTTCTTGCTTTCTGGTTGGCTTTGGAGACATAGCCTTTGACTGCCTTCCTTCCTGTGGTGGCAGTCCCTTAAATATTGAGAACAGTGCTTCATGTCACCCCTAGTTTTCTTTCTATGAGGCTAGAACATTCCCAGTTCCTGCAAACGTTCTTCATATGTTTTAGCTTACCAAGCCCCCTAATCATCCTTTTGCTGCCTCTTCTCTGCACTTCCTTTCCAGAGTTAAATCACATTATATATATATAATAATATGTATGTTATATGTATATATAAATTACACAGTATACATATACATATTGCATATACATTAATACATAATATACATTATAACATATACACAATACACAATACACATAAACACTATACAACACACACACACATATATATTATTATATATATATATATATATATATATATTATAATAATAAGTATAGCGCGTGATCGATAAATGAGATGATTTCAATAATGGAGAATAGTGTTTGTAAAAGCTGTGGGTTTATTTTTTTATTCGTCCAGAGTAGCGTCTGCATGGGCAAGATTGTTATAGCTGTTAAAAGATGTTTTCTTGAGCTCTTCAAACCTGATACCTCTCCTTCTTGAACCTCTGACTGCCAGGGGTCATTCACTGCCCCTCCACAAAAAGGCACAAGGCGCAGCTTTTGGCAACTCCTCAACTCTTGGGAGAGTCAGACAACTTGAAGGCCAGATAAACTGTGGAATTTCAAATCAGCCGTGCAAAAGCAAACACAAGCCAGGAGAAAAAGAGCTCAGTTTGTGGCTTAAGGTCCACGGTCCAATAATGAAAAATTATTACCAAATTGTAATGGAAGTGGAACTGCAATGGAGGCAAAGCTCAGGAAGGCGGGGTCCCCCTAGAACTATTTTGGTTTTGATTAAAATGCTAGTGTGAAGTGGTCCCATCTGTCCTCAGGACAACTCTTCTTCCCTCCTCTTGACCGAAGGGAAAAGGCCCTTTAAAAAGAAGAACCACAGTAACCTATAGAATCAATGACCCATAAGCAGAGCTGGAAATAGATAAGGATTTAATGGTGGTCCAGAAAAGAAACATGTTCCACATTGGGTTGGAGACAAGAAAAGGTTTTCAGTTAGGAATGTTGGATCAAAACAAAAATAAACCAAATGTGAGCTTCCCTTGATGACACTTTACTCCTGGATGATGTTTGGCTTCCTTGGGTAGTTTGTTTTTTATTTTTTTGTTGTAAAATATATTGTGTTTTTGTTTTGTTTGTTTTGTTTATTTTTTATTTTTTTTTAACCGTAGGCCAGTTACTTCAGCACAGGGAGAAAAAGAAGAAGGAAGGAAATAGGAAGGAAGGAAGTAGAAAAAAGAATGGAAGGAAAAAAGAAAGATAAGAGAAAAGAGAGAGAAGAAAAGAAAGAGAAAGGAAGGAAGAAGAAAGAAAGAAAAGAAAGAAAAAATGAAAAGAACTTGGTCCAGTGAGTTTGGTCAGATAATAAACTTCTTACATGCAACGTTGGGCAGAAATCCTGATCATGGTTTGTTTCGCCGTGTTGTTACCAGAAAAGGAGAAGAGATTGGAAATGAATAGTCCCCATGTTTTTTCTCTATCGTCTATGGGCAAAAGTGAATGCAATATATCATTTCTGTTCGTGATTTAAGATGACTTAAGAATGATGACGTTTTCCAGGCATTAATTCAAAGAAGTGTCCACAAGGCATCTGTTTTTTCCAACTGAGCACTTGAATCAAAAGATGGTGCTAACTTCAAAGTTCCTGGGTTTAAAAACAAATCAACCAGCCCTTTCAACCTAGATGCTAAAAGGGGCTGCGACTCAATAGGCCAATGTGTGTGTTGTGGTGTGTGTGTGTTGGTGTTGTTTTTTGTGTGCGGTGCAAGAAGCTCGTTTTCACTGAAAAGAATTTGGGTTTGCCCTAATGAGGGGGACACGGGCCTGTGACAAATCAACTCCCAACCTCAGAAAGGTGGGAAATGAATTAATGCTGCAAACCACAGATGGTCTCCAGTATCTCAGAAAAGCACGCTACGTAAATCAAGTATGGTTACCGAGAGGAATGGGGCCTTGATCTACAGCAGGGGGTTGTCCAACCTTGGCCACTTTGTAACTTCAAATACCAGAAATTCCCCCAGCCAGCCATCAACTCTGCTTGTTTGTGGGAAGACCTCATGGGCTATAACCGTCCTCAACTGGGCCTGAAAACAAAGCTTAGAAAACAACACGGCTTCCTTACTTAGAAAATGGGAAATGAAACATTTGCTTTCTCCTGAAGCACATTTAGTAGGTGGAGAGTCCAGAGGGTTCCTCCAACTCAAATTGGCTTTATCAAGGGCACAGCATGGCTGCCTCTCGCGCAGATCCTAGCCTCTAAATCCACTTGGAATAAAGGACAATTAAATAAGACTTGGACCTGGCTCCTGAAGAGAAGCGTTTTGACGATTTGCTTACTGGCGTGCCTCTCCTTTGACCTCTTGGTGACTTTAAAGCAGAGTTTGTCCAATCTTGGCAGCTTTGAAGACTCATGGACTACACAACTCCCAGAATTCCCCAGGCTGGCCTGGGAATTGCCTGGGAGTGTTGAAGTCCACGGGTCTTCAAGAGGCCATGGCTGGGCATTCCTGTTTTATAGTGTCGTGGGCTCATTAACATAATTAATTAAATACAGTGGAGGGAGGAAAGGTCAGCTAAGGTGAGGAAAGTGGTGGATCTGATGTCTGAAGAAAGCTGGATGTTTTTTCCTTAGCCAGGGTGATATGTGAACCAGCTCATGACTAAGAGCAATTTGAGTGAGAAGAGACCTGGGTATGAGGTGACTAGACATTTCTCTCATTTCATGCTGTCAAAATAGGCTTTGATCATAAAATGTGTTTGGTTCTTGCAAGCTTTGAGTAAATGATTGTGGATGCTTATTTCCATAGCATAACAAGAGACAGTTTGGTCTAGCAGTTAAGGCATCAGGCTAGAAACCAGGGGAGGGTGAGTTCTAGTCCTGCTTTAGGCACAAAAGCCGATTGGGGGACTTTGGGCCAATCACTAGGAAAATGTGAATTCTAGTCCTGCCTTAGGGATGAAAATGGCTGGGAAACTCTGGATCAATCACCAGGAGACAGTGAGTTCTAGTCCTGTGTTAGGCGCAAAAGCCAACTGGGGGACTTTGGATCAATAACTAGGAGACTGTGAGTTCTAGTCCTGCTTTAGGCATAAAAGCTGACCGGGTGACCTTGGATCAATCACCAGGAGATAGAGAATTCTAGTCCTGCCTTAGGCATGAAAGCCACCTGGGTAACTTTGGGCGAATCACTAGGAAACTGTGAGTTCTAGTCCTGCCTTTGACATGAAAATGGCTGGGTGAGTTTGGACCAATCACCAGGAGACAGTGAGTTCTAGTCTCACCTTAGGCATGAAAGCCAGTTCAGTGACTTTGGACCAATCACCAGCAGACGGTGAGTTCTAGTCCCACTTCAGGCATAAACCTGCTGACTGGGTGACTTGGGGACAGTGCCTCTCTCTCTCAGCTCTACCCCCCTCACGGGACTGTTGTTGGGGGCAAAACAGGAGAAGGGAGGATATGTGTTGGATATTTTCTATTATTTATTTAATTAATGGATTTACGTGCCACCCATCTCACCCAAAGGCCACTCTGGGAAGCTTACCAAACCTTGTGTTATTTGTAAAATATAACTAAGTATAAATCAATAAGCAAAGTGAAGAGGCATGGTCAAAATTAGACAATCGCATTTGAAATTACAGCGTGCTGGACATAGTTTTGAAGCTGGAAATAAATCAGCACAGATTCTTATTTGTGGTCTGCTCCCTCCTTTGCTTTCCAACAACTATCTCAAATTAGTTCTGTAACCTGTTATTGTTGTTCATTTGTTTGTTTGTTCTGATATTACACGAAGCCTAGTTGGAACTGGTTCGTCTTTCTGGGAAATATTTTCTTCTCCTGCTGGTGGGACCCACCAAGCTCAGGGAATTAGAATTATTGGGTTTCCCAAAGAGGTAGGATGGTGGGAAGCTTGATAAATCACAGGCTCTGACAAATTTATAACTTGTGAGACGGAGTGTTCGCTTCATCCCATGACAGCCGAAACACGCAGTCACATTAGTATCAGTTGTCATCAGGCCTTTTAGAAACAACTCTTGTCTGCCAAAGGTACCCAGGCATTTGGAAAAGAAGTTGTAAAGCTTTTTTTTTTTTAAATTCCCAAAGTGTGACTTGATTCCTGCCTGTCGGTTTCTGAGAACCAGCTGGGCATGAGCCCTGTAAAGGACATAAGGAAGGGCTGCTTGTTGAATGATGGACATAGGCTGAGTTTATTTTTAATTCATTTCTCAGGCTTTCTGGCTTGCCCTGACCCTCAGTCAGTGTTTTTTTTTTTTTTTCCTTTCGACCCTTGGTAAAAGGGCTATGATCTTTGTCTAGTTTCCTAGAAGGAATGGAATGGGCTGGTTGGAAAAAAAAGGGGGGGAGAGCTTCTAATATTTAGATTTAAATGATACGTAGGAATGTGTCTGGGTTAATTTGTTTATTTGGGGATCATAAGACTAGTTTCAGAAGTTGACTCTAATTATTCCCCATAATATAAGAATAAACAAGCAATATTGTCTAAAAAGACTGGTGCAGTGGTTAATGTATCAAGCTAGAAACTGGGAGAAGGTGAATTCTAGTCTGACCTTTGGTACCAAGGCAGCTGCGTGATCTTGGGCCACTCATACTTTCTCAGCCCTAGGAAGGAGACAATGGCAAATCATTTCTAAAATCTTTAATAGTTAGTGCATCAGGCTAGAAAACTGGGATATGGTGAGTTCTAGTTCCACCTTAGGCACAAAGCCAGCTGTGTGTGATCTTGGGCCAGTCATACTCTCTCAGCCCTAGGAAGGAGTCAATGGCAAATCATTTCTAAAATCTCACCAAGAAAACGGCAGGGATTTATCCTGGCCATCCCCAGGAGTCAACACTGAACACTATTGTCTGAACAAAACCCACCCAAACTACTGACCAAGATTTCTCTGGTGCAACCTGGTTTGACATGATTCTTCTTTCATGTGAGGTGTTCCTGCCAAAGCAATGATTTCAGCAATCCTAAAATTGTATTGATAGCATCAGAAGATGATGAAAAGGGCGAAGGAAGTAACCTTGAGATATCAGCTTTTTAAAAACACCTCAGTAGAATTTCTTGGCTTCTACGAGGAATATTTTGAAGAATGACATTCCGTTTTCTTTTTCGATATGAACTGTACCCAAACTGGATTTATGGAAGGAGAAATTCAACACATTTTGGGGGCTCAGGTTAGAGTAGTTCTCAACTTACAACAGTTCATTTAGTGACCATTCAAAGTTCCAAGAGCATTGAAAAAAGTGACTTATGACCATTTTTCACACTCACATCACAATTGCAGCAATTCCCTTAACCAGTGTGGCAAGGAAGGTCATAAAATGGGACAAAACTCGCTTAACAACTGTCTCACCTACCACAGAAATTTTGAGGACTATTTTGAATATTCCTAACGATCAGTATTCCTTTGCTGGCTGATATTTTTGTTTATTTCCTGATTTTTATTTCCAGGGAGGGTTAGGGTTTTCTATTTTAAATACAAGCTTGGGTCTAAATTTGTTTTTTTACCTCAGGTTCTGAAAGAAGGAGAGGGCTGGATAAGGTTCCCACAAAGCTTATTACTTCTGTAAGCCTGCCTGTTCGATGGCCCTTTAGATGCCTCCAAATTTGTCTTTCGCTGAGGCGTTAGACCTTTAATCAGAATGACTTTTGACCATCATGGTCAAGGTTGATTTGAAGAAATGCCCTCGAGAGGAAAGGTTAGCAATTTGTCCGCCCCATAATGGATTAATCGCTAACTGTACTGTGTGTTTATCTTAAGGAGACAATTTACCACACATGAAGAGTTGTAATTTTATTTTATGCCAAGGGTGTCCCCAGTGTATCTTAGTCATTTCCTTTGCCATGTATTTTCCAGGTTATAGATAAAGTCTAAATTCAGCTGTCAGCTCGGGGGAAGTGTTTGAGGATGGGGGTGGTTTATTAACTGCTTATTCTGCCTGTAGGTGACACTTGTGCCACGAACGACCAAGTTGTCTTTCAAAATCTGGCCCAGGTTGTGTGTGGGTCTGTATCGGGCTGGGAAACTTTGGATTAATTAATGGATTGATTAATTAATCAAAGGAGGGATGTCACACGAGAAAGTGGGACTATTGTGAAAGGCCAAAGCAAGATGGCTGTGGAGGTACACATTCACACACATACATAAGCTGGGGAAAAAATAGCAATTGCCTTTAAAACAAAAGCCACGCAATTGTATTGTGTGGATGGTGTACGGTTATTTATGTTTGATTTCTAATTTGCAGTAGATTTCATACAGGCCAGGCAGAGAAAGCCAAAGGGCTGGATGTGGCCCAGGGGCCATAAAATGCCCAGGTCTGGTCTATGTCTATGCAAAGATAAGCATGGATGGTTGGATAGAAGTCACAGTCTCTTGTTGATTGGCCCAAGGTCACCCAGTTGGTTTTCATGACTAAGATGGGACTAGAATTCACAGTCTCCTGGTGATTGGACCAAGGTCACCACCTGGCTTTCATGTCTAAGGCAGGACTAGAACTCACTGTCTCCTAGTGATCGGTTCAAAGTCATCTAGCTGGCTTTCATGGCTAAGGTGGGACTAGAACTCACTATCTCCTGGTTTCTAGCCTGATGCCTTCACCAGTAGCCCAAATTGGCTTTCAGCATCACCTGCAGGTTGTTTGCCCTCATCCCAATAACAAAATCACATCCCGGAAAGGAGTTATCACAAAAGTACCGATTTCACCCCACTGGCACGCATGGAAACGGTATCGCCAAACGCCCTTTTAAATTCCCAGCTTTGCTACCTATCCATTATAGCGTGGGCTGCTGCACCCAGTCAATGCTACCTTCCCAGTGTTAATTATAACCTACAAGGCTGGTGCAGTTAATTTCGTGGCAAGCATATTGTTTCTCGGAGGCTCCCCGGAGCAGCTCATAAATTATCTTGAAGGTAAAACGCAACTTGGGGAACTAGTTATGAAAATTCCATCCATCTCGCTTAGGAGGTGCAGCTGCTGCTGTCAGCTGCTCCATGGTGGTATTGTGAAGGAATTACGGTGGGTCAGGTTTAAGAGGCCAGGCCTGGCTGTCACTGAGAAGCCAGCCTGTCCTGGCCCTGTCAGACAAGTACCTTCTGCTGATCCCTTGTGGTTTTACTTCCCGAGCTATAAACGGCAGGCTGGGACAGGTGAGCAGTCTCTAAGCTGTCTCTATTCATTACGTTACAGAAACTTAGTGTAAGTAGGCAGGTACAGAGTCCTCTCTTTCCTCCTCCTCCTCGCTCAATGGGCACAATGCAACAAAAAAAGAAAAGAAGAATTAAGAGGGTGTGTGTGCGTGTGTCTTTTTTTTAGCAGGGGAGGTGGAGAAAAAAGCTAGGATTGGGTGAAGCTTCTCTCCGTGTCTTCGGGACACGAGTGATTAGCCCCGTAAACATAAACACAGATGTGCATTGATTGCGGGAGCAAGGCAATGGTCTGTGAAATCATTGTTGGTTTAATTGTAGGGAGGATTTGGTTTGACAGGAAGAGGGGACATCTGTTTATTATTTGTTTATTTTCCCCCACCTTCACATCTGATGAGATGAACGTCCAAAAAAAAATAAAAAATCAAAAGGAGTTGTGCACTCGAAGTGCCACACCGAAAATAAACTTCTTATAACCTTATAGAGTGGATTAAGCCAGGATTTTTTTTTTTTTTTGCCCTGTGTTTCCTGGCTTATATCCTGCAAGAAATTTGAGCCAGAGGCATCTCTTTTTCAGAAGTGTGCAAGCCTGGTTCGCTTGTGTTAATTTTTCCTCTAGCCTTTCCTTCCCTCCACCCTCCCAACGCCATAGGTTGCCACCCTAGATTTTGGCAATAGCTTCAAAGATAGATAACATTTCATCAATAGATGGATAAATAGAATATTTCCTCATAAGTTTGACACATTTCACATTGATAAATTACAGCAAAGCAATAGGACTTAGACTTATATATTGCTTCACAGTGCTTTACAGCCCTCTTTAAGCGGTTTACAGAGTCAGCCTCCAATAATCTGGGTCCTCATTTTACCCACCTTGGAAGGACGGAAGGCTGAGTCAACCTGGAGCCGGTCAGACTCGAACTGCTGGCAGTTAGCAGTCAGCAAAATTAGCCTGCAATACAGCAGTCTAACCACTGCACCACCATAATTATGGTTCCCAATTTTTTCCTACTTAGTTGTAGAGTCCACATATTTTACAAAGTGAGACTATTAGGGCGGATAGATGAAGAATTCTTTTTTTCCAGCCAACTTGTTGAAGAGTCTGGCCTTGATTTGCCCCGAGATACAATCAGAATAGAGCTGGAAGGGACCTTGGAGGTCTTCTAGTCCAGCCTCCTGCTCAAGCAGGAGATCCTCTATCATTTCAGACAAGTGACTGTCCAGTCTCTTCTTAGCAAGGAGCATGAAGAACCCAGAAGGTCTAAAGGCAAGCCATTCCACTGGTTAATTGTCCTCCCTGTTAGAAAGTTTCTTCTCAGTTCTTCTTGATTAGTTTTCATCTGTTGCTTCTTGTCTTGCTTTCTGGTGCTTTGGAAAATAAATTGACCCCTTTTCTTTGTAGCAGCCCCTCAAATACTGGAATACTGCTATCATGTCGTCCCCCCCCCCCGTCCTTCTTTTCTCGNTCCCCCCCCCCCAGTCCTTCTTTTCTCGAGACTAGCCAAACCCAAATCCTGCAACCATTCTTCATATGTTTTAATCTCCAGACCTTTCCCCTTCCATGCCTGAGGAGGATCTGCATGCTGGATTTCCCTTCTATTTGACCACTACTTTCTCCAGGTAGACCAGACAGAAAACATGACCAGATGTGCTAATTCTGCTTTATGCTAAAGCTTCATTAACTAAATCTTTTAAGTCTGAAAGTACAAATCTCCCACCTTATCCTTTACAGCTGAAGAAACAAGGAAGGGTCCCTTCTGAAACTTTCTCTGCCCTTATGCAACTGAGGGCTATGCTAACTCTTATCTGACTCTCCCCTAGGCAGCATCTCATCTCCAGGTCTCCCAAGGTCATTTTCACATACCATTAAACTTAACTACTATGCCATGCTGTCTCTCACAATGTTACATAATGCTTTTGAAAACACAGATAGTTTTCGACTTACAATGGTTCATGCAGTGGCCCTTCAAAGTTACAACGGGAGTGAAACATGCAACTTATGTCCATTTTTCACACTTAGGACCATTGCAACTTCCCCATGGTCTTTTTTGCATTAGATAGTGATCACACAGGCAACGGCAAATCTGTTTGGAAAACACGCTGAATTAATACACGGTGCAAATGTGTGTTATTTTTGTAATGGTTGTAATCTATGAAACCTGTTCTACACTCGGTCTACATGGCAGAGAAATATTACATTATGTTGGGGGCAAAATATCACCTTTTGATAGTTTAAAAATCTTCTTAAAATATGATTTGGTACATATGAACCAGGATATTTATTCCAGTAAAGTCTCTATTCAAGGGTATATCATAAAAAGGAAGGAAAAAATAATAGATCAAGGAGGAATTAGTTTCAAAACCCCTGTTATATTCTGTATTCTGTTGCATCAACAATCCAGGAAGAAAACTTCATTTTCAAGATCAGGTCAGTATCAGGTCAAAAATACATTTGGGAAATTGCCTTATAGAAAGAATTCCAGGCCCTGAGAGACTATCCATTGATTTTTCTATGATCTAAGTTTTATTTTCGTAGGATGCTTATTATAGATTCAGGACTATAAAACTGAGAATGGCTGTGATATTTGCTTTTTTCCAGTCTCCTGTCAGCAAAGAAGGAACAAATGCTAAACATCCATGGTGTTTATTATTATATATATATATATATATATATATATATATAATATATATAATATATATATATAATATATATATATATTATATATATATATATATATATATATATATAAAAAAACACACACATATATATACACAAATATATATACACACACCACACACAATTATATTACCCCATGTATATTTTCATTCATGATTCAACTGTATTTATTATAATTTCTATGTAATTGCATTATTTGAAGTTTGATTGGAGACCTTATTCAGCCCAAGCTGATTGTGATGGATGAATGTTAGTATGGATTAAAAATGAAGAAGAGAACAAAATGACAAAAATTAACGAGGTGTACTGGACTTTAGTTCTACGTAGGTTATTTTGCAGTCTTTCAAACCATTAACATGGGTCTATCTTCACTCCTTTGGGCACTAAACTTCCAGGTAAGTAGACTTCAAAGTAATAGATGGTTAAGATATATGGACTTCAATTCCCAGAATTTCCCAGTGAGGCAGTTCTCAACCATAGTGTAGAAGAAGGAGAAGCAGAGTCTGGGGGTGGAGTCAAGAGAGGAATGAGCCTAGAATTGTTATGTTGCCACAAGCAGTCTAAATCCAGCTCCTCTTCAATTTAGTGCTCACCGTTAGTTGGCTAGTTTCTTGTGTGTAGGCATGAACAAATTTAGCTCAATTTAAATTTAATGTGTGGTCCTGTAACTGCCTTGAGTGGTTCTAGTTGTTTTCCATTGTACAATGAAGATACTAATAATTGAACGAACACTTGAATATGTCCTGTGTCGGACATATATTTTAATAAGGTCTATTTACTCTATTATACACTTCTCCTAAAAGAGTTGAAACTGATTGGTGAGCATGGCAACTTGCCTCACATTGTGCTTCATTTTGTTCTTACCCGATCTTGTTTTATAAACTCACAATGTTATTGCAAAAAATGCTCTAGCGTGGTTGCCTTCAATCCATTCATTTGGAACCTGGTATAATGCATGTTATTTTAAGGCAGAAGTAAAGATGTGTTTGTGTAGTACCATTATCCTTGTGGAAATACGGAATGGATATATTTATTTATTAAACATTTTGTATGCCGCTACTATCACAGATGACTCTTGGCAGCTACCTCACTTCTTATGAACTATGAAATTATTACCCAATCATAGCTTCTTGAATTCATGTAAAAAAAGATGTTGATATTCTAGAAAGAATGCAGAGAAGAGCAGCAAAAATGATTAGGGGACTGGAGGCTAAAACATACGAAGAACAGTTGAAGGATTGAATATGTCTAGTTTAATGAAAAGAAGGATTAAGGGAGACATGATAGCAGTCTTCCAAGATCTCAAGGGTTGCCACAAAGAAGAGGGAGTCAAGCTATTGTCCAAAGCACCTGAGGCAGGACAAGAAAACAATGGGTGGAAACTCTTGGAGTCTTATTGGACAACCAGCTAAACATGAGCCAGCAGTGTGCAGCAGCAGCCAAAAAAGCTAATGCAATCCTAAGTTGCATGAACAGAAGGATACAATCGAGATCAAGTGAGTACTAATATCACTCTATTAAAGCCTTAGTAAAAATCACACCTAGAGTACTGTGTCCAGTTTTGGTCACACATTAAAAAAAGATGTTGAGACTCTAGAAATATGCAGAGAAGAGCAACCAGGATGATTAGGGGACTGGAGGTTCAAACATATGAAGAAATGGTTACAGGAACTGGCCTGGCTAGTCTAGTCAAGAGAAGGACCAGGGGAGACAAGATAGCAATCTTCCAGTATCTGATGGGCTTGCCCACAGAGAGGAGGAAGGGTCAAGCTATTCTCCAAAGCACTTGAAGGCCAGACAAGGAATTATGGATGGAAACTGATCAAGAGAGAGAGAGAAATAAAGAGATATTTTCTGACAGGAGAAACAATCAACCAATGGAACAGAAGTTGCCCTCGGAAGTTGTGGGAGCGTCATTCACTTGAGACCTTCAGGAAGAGATTGGACTGCCATTTGTTCAGAAATGATGTAGTCTCCCACTTGGGGGGGGGGTTTGGATTAGATGACCTTCAAGGTTCCTTTCAACTCTGATTATCTGTTATCTGTCATCAAGGAGAGAACCAACCTAGAACAAAGGAGAAATTTCCTGACAGTTAGACCAATCAATCAGTAGATCCTGCAACATTTAAAAACATAAGTTTTTAAGAAGAGATTGGACAACCATTTGTCTGAAATGCTATAGGGTTTCCTGAGCCATGGGACAGCAGATTTCCTAAGCAACCCTAAGGGGTTGGACTAGAATACCTCTAAGGTCCCATCCAACTCTTTGTTACTCTGTTATGTATGCAAAGGGGGGAAAAGACCTTGACAGGCAGGTGACCTTGAATGACAACAGAGACTTGTTAAGATAATACTTTGTACAAAGTACCTGTTTGTGGAACTGCGGAAATAAGATGAAACGCAAGGTCATGGACTCAAGAGAGAAGGCTGTTTTATTTTGAATGCACATATTTTATAACAGTCTGCCTGATTTGTATTAGCTAGGCTTTTCTTTTATTATTTCTCAGGATGGTTCTGCGGAGAGCAGAACTGATTTTATTACTGATTTCATTTACCTATCTATTAAATATTTCTGGTTCTAAAGGCATTCGGTATTGTTACCGACATTAATCACCCTGGCTAGTGATCAGATGCTTTGAAGATTTTAGTCTTTACAGTCTAAATGCAGCTTTAATTTTACAATGTAGCTGTCTTCTAAATTGATGTGTTCCAAAATCTCTTAAATCGCTTTTTAAAAAAATAAAATAACTGTTTGAATAATTTTGCTCTTTAAATGGTTTTCTGCCTGCCACTCCTTCAAATAAACATTCAAACAAGTGTGGGTGTTTTTAAATTAAAATAAAACAAACAAATTCAAATGATCAATAATATGGGTGTGATGATGACTCTTAAATAGATAAATAGTGGAGAACTATCTGCTAAAATATCTCTTAAAAGCTATTCTTCTTGTAAAATTTGATTTCTCATTTAAACAGTCCAGGAAATTATGCACAGAAACAGCCTGTTTAAAGTTTGCAGAATAATGCATATTTTTCCCATGCTCTGAAAGATGTGGCACTTTTGAGAATCAGTTTACAATGTTTTGGAAATTTAGAATAATAAAGGCCTCCTGCTGTATTGTTTTATTTGTTACGTTGAGGTCAGGTTATTCAGTATAGATGATACAATTTGAATAATTGCTTCTAATCCTAACCCCCCAAAAATCAGAATGGGAATATGGAAAAATCACTCGAATTAATGATGTAACATTCAACATATGTGAAGGAATCTCTCCAAAGTGCCAAGAACTGACTTCAGATAAGAAATTAAAAAAATTAAAAAGCAAAAAAACCCTGGAATCTTAATAATAATAAGCCAAGCACATTTTCTTCGATTCTCTTGGTTGCTCTGTTGTGTTGTCTTGAACAACCTAACAACGATCCAGCCTTGTTTTTTTTAAAATTATTAATATATTATCCTAATCTTAGTGGAGAATTATGAGGGCATCCATGTTAGGACCTTGGTATCCTGACCAGGTTAATTATCCATGGATAATGTTTTTTAACAGTACAGTAGATGTTCTGAGTTTGGCAGTCAGCGTGTATAAAGGGCTTATTAAATGTGTAAAGACTCAGGTGTGACACATCTACGCACCTCTCTTGCTGGAGCAAAACAGCTGTGATTTCTTTGTGGGATGATATATCAGATGCAGGGTCTCATTTATTATAGCCAAAGCTAATGATGCAAAAGGAAACCTTTATGTCATCTACCACCGACCTGGGAATGTGGCGATGTATTTCTGTAGGTATGTTCACTTAGCTTCTATAAGCAATTTGTCTCTCCTAACATCAAGGCATTAATCTTCTTACTGTAATTCAATGTTTCTCAACCTCAGTGAGTCTTAAGATGGGTGGACTTCAACTCCCAGAATTCTGGGAATTGAAGACCACTCTTTTTAGGGTCACCAAGATTAAGGGACATCACTCTAATTTGGCCACTTCTACTACTGTGGCTCCTTCTGTTAAAATATTTCATCAGTTTTTGTTGTTGTCATTATCATCATTTCAACATTTCCCCCCTCCCTCCATTTCAACTTCTCTTTTTCCTTTTTAAGGTTGGGGGACCCAAAAGGTCAGCAAGGGTTGGAAGGGAGAGAGAGAGAGAAATAAGAAAATGTTTATGTGGTGGACAAGAGTCAACACTGACTTGACAGCACACAATCAGTCAATCCTTTCAGATGAGGTCTCTGATATTTGAAGATTTGCTTCCTCCAGGATATATCCGTCCACCCATTAAAATCAAGTGTGGTAGGGTTATGCAGAAAAAAAAATTCTCTGTTTTGGGATGTTGGCCCCAACATATTTTGCTTTTCAATGCCAGGGATAGATAAATGGATGGATGGATGGATGGATGGATGGATGGATGGATAGATAGATGAATGATCTCTCCTCTCTCTTTTTGTTGTTGTTAGGGGCAAAGTCATGTCCAACGTTCTATATCTCTGTATCTATCTATCTCTGTATCTATCTATCTCTGTATCTATCTCTGTATTTATCTATCTATCTATCTATCTATCTATCTATCTATCTATCTATCCATCTATCTCTACAGTATCTCTATATCTATTTGATATCTATCATATATATTTTATATCTATCTCTCTATCATCTATTATATATATTTTATATCTATAGCTAGCTAGCGAGCTAAATGACAAAAAAATAGATAAGCTAGTTATCGATCACCTATTTTTTGTCATTTAGGTTTGTCAAGCATAGTATATCTAATCACAAAAAAATCTGGGTTTATCCATGATTGTGTTGGGGCTGCTGTTATTTAAGAGGAAACAACTTTTGTTCTAAGTTAAGAGTTTCACACTGTATGTTCGGTGGATTTGAGCTTTCCCTGTGCAATAATGAGCAGACTATGTTCTACTTAAAAAAGCAATACAAAATTCACTAAGTAAATAATTCAATGATCCTCCACTCTATTGTATCGATTGCTGATTAACTACCGCCTTAGAGGTAACAAATACTGTATGGGACTCAACATTATTTTTTTGCAGTACATGTGCCATTGATATTTATATTGATATGCTTTCAATAACCAACTTGCTTTCATTATAATGTCTGGTGTAGCCTTGAGAGACAGTCTCTGTACTTTGTTTAAAACTTTCTCCAAGTTTCCCACTGCTTTTAACCTACGGCCCCGTTTGATTTGCTAACAAGCTGTAACTGATCTTGATCTTTATTTTGTTTCTAAATCTCCAACATAATCAAAACAAGAAGCATTTGGCCCGCGAAGGCAAAAAGCATTTTTGGCCTTTTGTTGTCAGATCTACACAATTTTCTCTCCCATCAGGATTAGATGAAACAGAAAACCAACACGCGGAGCCTCTGGAATGGCAAGCTTCTAATTTAGAAATATCCATTTTATCCCATGTAATTTATTTGCTAAGATTCCTCAGTCTGAATCTGATACAGGTAGGAGCCAAGACAAACAGTAAACGTTTATAGTCATTGGGACCAGTTTGAATTTCACTCTAATGCGAAGCAAAGATTATACCTTGGCTCGGTTTCAGGTGTGTAACGAGGGGCAGAAAATGCATTTCAAATTTAGCATCAAATGTTGCCACGTTTCTCTGGCCATTGCAGACATTTCTCTGTTTCAAAGTATGTAGACCAGCATTGCCCTTTCTTGAAACTCTGGCCCTGTCTGGGAGAGAGCATTTAATTTACCCAAACGAACAGCAGGTTTGAGGACATTTCCCAAATTGATTAAGAAGATGATTGTTTCAGCCTCAGATATCCACCAACACAGTGGACAAATTTTGAAACAAGTAGTGGAGGACCCCTCGATAATGACACATAATTTTCCCAAATGAAAACCAGAGTAGCTTTCCTAGGGATGTTTAATGTTAAAAATGGTGAATGTAAAAATGGCGAAGACTGACTTACTTTGCGGTTGGAATCTTCTTTCAACTTCATTTGAGCATTCAACTTAAAGAAATCTTACACTAACAGAGATCTATTAAGACCCATTTTCAGTGTTCATTTACAGGGACTGCTCTCTTTTGGGACTGCATCATTGCACTTTTCATCATGAAGGCAACTTCTAGAAAAGTTCTTCCCCTCTTCTTCCTCCAGAACCATATACCTACCAAGATCTTGCAACTCACTTATGGTTGATCCACATAACACCAGAGCGGAAAACATTTCTGCCGTAAACGAGTAGATGATCATTTGAATATGAGACAGCAGTGTGCAGCAACAGCCAAAAAAGCTAATACAATCCTGGATTGTACAAATCGAGGCATAGAATCAAAATCACGTGAAGTATTAGTGCCATTTTGTTAAATGTTTGTTAACTTAACAAAACCCTAGTAAGACCACACTTGGAATACTGAAAACAATTTTGGTCACCGTACCACAAAAAGGATGTTGAGACTTTGGGAAAAGTACAGAGAAGAGCAACTAAGATGATCAAAGGCCTGGAGACTAAAACATATGCAAGTTTTGGATTTGGCTAGTCTAAAGAAAAGAAGAATTAGGGGTGACATGATAGCAGTATTCCATTATTTGAGGGGCTGCCACAAAGAAGAGTTGGGGTCAAATTATTCTCCAAAGCACCGGAGGGCAGGACAAGAAACAATGGTTGGAAAGTAATCAAAGAGAAAAGCAACCTGGAATTAAGGAGAAACTTCCTAACGTTGAGGACAATTAACCAGTGGAACAGCTTGCCACTGGAAATTGTGGGGCTCCATCACTGAATGCTTTTAAGAAGGGACTAGACAGCTACTTGTCTGAGATGGTAGAGGTTCTGCTTGAGCAGGGGGCTGGACTAGAAGACCTCCAAGTCTCTTCCAGCTTCTATTCCGTGGTTCCCAATCTTTTCTATTCCCCAAGAACGCTTCTGATATACTCTCACACCCCTTAATAAAGTAAATAATAATATACATATCGTTATGCATATACACTATCATTTTGAAGCTTCTAAACCCACATTTTTACACCTGCTGGAATATCGTCTCATATATGATAGAATATAATTCTATTCTATTCTATTCTATTCCATTCCATTCCACTCTACACTACTCTACACTACTCTACTCTACTCCACTCCACTCCACTCCACTCCACTCCACTCCATTCCTCTATTCTATTCTATTCTATTCTATTCTATTCTATTCTATTCTATTCTATTCCACTCCATTCCAAACTGACAGCAAACAACACTCCTTAACCAGCACTGATGATGTTACCTAGTTAGGGTGATGAAATGTTTGCAAGAAAACAAGCTCAGAGAGCACCAAGGACCCCTTACCATGATGTTCCCCGATACGTCGAAGCAAATCTCTGAAGGATAAGATTAAAGTGAAGTCTCTTGTACATGTGCAGAGAGGACACCGCTGAAATTCCTCTCGCCTACCTCCCTTTCTACCTTTCAGAAGTTCTTCACACCCCACACCAGGGATGGATAACCTTAAGATGACCTTTGCACATCTGGGGCCACGTCTGAGCAAACCTTGTCTTAGACCTGTCAGCTTGGGGAGGGGGGAAGGAAGAGTCGCGTTAGTGACAGACGTGTAAACAGATGCAAGGGTTGTTGCTAATGACAGGTGATTATAAGTGGCTTCGGTGCCAAGGTAATTAAAGCTCTCTTTGACAGGAACATTTGGTGAAGGGCTATTTCAAAGATTAGAAAAATTGTTACATATTCACCCCCCTTTCCCTTTTCAGCATCTACATATCCCTCCCACGTAGGGCAGGAGTCCTAAGTGGTTTTGTTTTTTTTTGAGGGGTTGTGTGGCTCAGTGTTTGATGAATTCATTTGTCTTCTTCATAATGGACACACAGTGGTAAAAGGTAGTTTGTGGACACAACCCACTGTGGCCCATAAGAATTTCGGAAGCTCTAGTGTGGACATTTGGTTTTAATCTGATGTTCACCTAATCCACCAGAGGCAGTCCTCAACATGCAGCTGTTCATTTAGCGACCTTTTGAAGTTGCAGTGGCACTAAACAAAAAGTGATTACAATCATTTTTCATACATGACTGTTGCAGCAACCCCGAGGTCATGTGAACAGAACACAGAGAGAGCGAGAAAGAGAGGGAAAGAGGGAGAGAAAGAGAAAGAAAGAGAGAGAGAAATAAAGAAAGAGGGAGAGAAAGAAAGAGAGAAAGAGAAAGAAAGAAAGAGAAGAAAGAAAGAAAAAGAAAGAAAGAAAGAGAGGGAAAGAGAAAGAAAGAAAGAAGGAAAGAGGGAGAGAGAAAGAAAGAAAGAGAAAGAAAAAGAAAGAAAAAGAGAAAGAAAGAGAAAGAAAGAGAGAGATCTTATATTAGGTCATTTTGAGTTGTTTATGATTTTAGCCATTTGTGTTTCAGATTTTTTTTTTCAGGAGAAGATATTTTAGTGTTCTGGGGAATCTGTTGAAATCGTATTTAACTAATTATGTTTTATTTTAATCAAATTTATTTGCCACCCCCCTCACAGTCCAGGTGACTTTGAGCATCTTACTGACATGACTTTTAAGATGATGACATTTTTAGTTGTCCCAATTTCACCATCAGTAAAGTGAACCTCAGATAGAAATCTGAATTTTCACATAGCAAATGGTTTCATTTGTGTTCATTAAAACTGCAGCTTCTCGGTCAAAGTCTCTTGTTATTCCTCATCTTTCTTTTATTCCCTAGGTAGCCTAATATTAGTTCAAAACATATTCAATATGTATTTTTCTTGAAAAAAAAAAAATCTCCCCTCCGTGAATTATTTAGTGGTTAAACGAAGGGTTAAACGTCAGTGACCTTGAAAAGAACATCCACTGTTTTCGAACTGTGATGCCAGAGGAATTCTTTTCTAAGCTCTGGGTTGGGATTTCCTTCAATTTAACATGTCACAAAACATCTCTTAATCATACCCAACGCCAAATATAAAGCAGCAAGGCTTATGAGTTCAATTATTAAAAAATGGGGTTGAGAGAGAGGAAGAGAGAAGGAGGAGGAGAAGGGTCAAAAGGAAGGAATGAACAGGGAGAGGAAGGAAGGAAGGAAGGAAGGAAGGAAAGTCCAATGGATATTTGATTTTTGATCTCTCAACTTGTAGATTCCAGATCAGGAAAGTCTATAGGTTAACAGTGGCCTTCAACTCCTCCTTCTCTTCCTCCCCTTCCTCTTCTTCCTCTTCCTTTTTTCCTCTTCTTCCCCTTCTCCTCCTCCTCCTCTTCTTCTTCTCCTCCTTCTTTCCTCCTCCCCCCTTCTTCTTCTTCCCCCTTCACCTCCTCCTCTCCTCCTTTTCCTCCTCCTCTCCTCCGTCTTTCATCTTCCTCCTCCTCCTCTTCTTCTTCCCCCCTCCTCCTCCTCTTTCTTCTTCCTCCTCTTCTTCCCCTCCTCCTCCTACACCTCCTCCTCTTCTTCCCCTCCTCCTCCTCTTTCCTCCTCCTCCTCCTTTCCTCCTCCTCCCCCTCCTCCTTCTCTTGCAACATGGGAAATATAATCGACCCCTCTCCCTTTCCCTACCCCCCTTTTTTTTAAAAAAGGAGAGGAATCCAAGCATTGCCTATTTCTCAAAGGGCCATGTCCACCAGTGCCCTCCATCCTTTGTGTTTTCTTCCCCAACCTCAACCTGTTATTCTATCTTGTAAAAAGATCCCCCCCCCCGTGTCCGAAATCAATACAGGGTAAGTGATTGGTCTTTTAACTGCGCCGTTCTTCTCCTTGTAATGGTTACATGGCTTCCATTCATCTGTAGCCAACCTGACGCCAGCATCAATGAAAGAACCTGCCATCAGAAGTATCTCCTGACTCTTTGGGGTGGGGTGGGGGAGCTTCCCTTACTGGGGGCTGAAGGGAGTTTTACACTTGCTCTTTTTTAACCTGCTGTGGCTGCGGCTCCCGGATAGAGTTATAGCAAACTGCCTAATTAAACTGTCTGTCTTCCCCTTGCCTGCTTCTCCCCCCCGCCCCCCACCCCCCCAAAAAAAATCATTTAACTCCCTGACACACCGAACTCTTCAAGTTGGTTTGCAGGGAGTTGTTGTTTGCAGGGACTAAAAGTGGAGGGAATGTGTCAGTTTGGCAGAGGGTTGGTGCTGGAGGTTGAATGAATGAAGGCGGTGGCACCTGAGCGTTTCCATCCACCATGGATTTCTTGGGTTGGTTCTGTCCAGGAGTTGAAGGGAAGAAATGGCAGCAGAAGTTAGAATCTTCAATTTCATTTGTGAATGTCCAATAAACACAATACTGGATACTTCTATGTGAGATTAGAGCTGCAGTCATTTTTTATTACTCTCCCAAATAATCTTTCCTTCCTTCCTTCCTTTTCCTTCTTTAATTCTTCCTTCCTTCCTCCCTCTCTCCTTTCCTTCTTTAATTCTCCTTCCTTCTTCTTTTTTAATTCCCTTCCTTCTTCTTCTCCTTCTTTTATTCTCCTTCCTTCTTTCCCTCCTTCCTCTCCTCTCTCTTTAATTTATTTGCTTGCTTCCTTCTTTTCCTTCTTTAATTTTTCCTCCCTCTCTCTTCTTCTTTGATTCTCCTTCCTCTTCTCCTTCTCTAATTCTCCTTGCTTCCCTCCTTCATTCCTTCTTCTCTCTCTTTAATTCCTTCTCTTCTCTTCTCTTCTCTTCTCTTCTCTTCTCTTCTCTTCTCTTCTCTTGCTTATCAAAAGGGAGGAGAAACCAAAAAATAATAACAACACTGTGCAGCAGGACAGAGAGTGGTATAGCTTATGGACTATTTAAATACAGCTGGAACAAGGATGAAACAGTTCAGTCAGAAGAAGGGATTTTGGTGGGGTCAGCATTTTTTTTTCAGAGTTTAGTTCAAATTCAGAGTCCTTTGTGTATTAAGCATTATGTGTCTTCTTTGTTAGAAACTGGAGCTACCTAGGGTTCTATTTTGAGAGAAGTGAAAGCAGCCATTCAAGTCAATCATGCACCCACACCCCCAACCTCTACACACAGTTTAATTTAATGGGATAGGTTCAGATATTCTTTAATCCACGATCTATTCATTATAACCTATGCTGATTGAGATTAGCCACTTACCAGGTCAAGGATGACTGAACAATGGCTTGTTGACCAAGGCTCTAGGAATGTGAGATAGAAAATGAGAAGTCTCTTTAGCAGAAGAAAATGTCTACAAAGGGCAGATCTTAACAGAATTCTATTTGAGTACACTATTATCATTTACTTGAAGTATATAACCACAATTTCAAGCATACAGGATTATTTATAAGGGTGTTAAGATGATATATGAAAGGGACAGGTGATGTATTTTAACTGTTAGACTTATACTAGTCAACTTAGGGTTCCTATGATTGATTTATGTGTCATCAAGTCAAGCTTAACTTTTAGCAACCATATAGATAGATTCCCACAATAACAGTCTGGTCCTAATCATGTCCTTCAGACCTTCCAATTGCCATTGTAATGCTTTTCTTTCTTTTCTGCTAGTTGTCCTCTTATCTTCCACCCTTCCTTGAATCAGAGCCTTATCAAGAGCTGGGTCTCCATATAATGTGTCTGAAACAGAATAATTTCAGCAGGATCATTTGTGCCTCAAGAGAGAACCCCGAATTGATTATTATTTTTCAATGATCCGTTGGTTTGTTTTCTTGGCCATCCATGAACTTCTCAGAAGTCTTCTCCAGTGCAACATTTCAAAAGTGTCAATAATCTTTTTTCATCCTGCTTTTTCAGTATCCAAAACTTAAGTCCTTTAACCCCATTAATTCAGAAAGCTTCGTTGGTACGCTGAAGACGGAGGCCAAAAACTTCTCTGGTGAACTCCAGGTTGCTTGGTCTTTGGAACAGAGAAACGAAATACGGGAAGTGAAATGTATTTTGTTCAGATGTTATTATTTTTGGAGCCGACACACAGGAAAAAGAACTATTTCCCCTGTGGATTTTGGCAGGATATTGTTTCTCATTGCCTTGGCAAGGAAATGTTTCCTCCTGGGCTGGATATCAGATGTGGCACCCTCCGCAGAGTTGCTGTGCCTAACGCAGGAAGTGAGAAGCAGATTCCTGCAAAAATTAATCTTCTGGCTTCTGAAGGGGAGGCCATTCATTTAGTCTGTGGAACACCTTTTGATCGTGGTCAGGTCCTCTTGCAAAGGATTACACAGGAGAATGGTATCATCATACATTTCTAAGGGAAGCAGTTGTGTAGTTTTAGCTTCTGTGCGTGTGGAGGGTGGGAGAGCTCCAGGTACCTGGGTTCAAGACTCCACTCAATCCTGGCGCTTACTATAAAGTTCAAGTAGAGTGCCCTGTGCATCAGCTTACACCCTTGTGATCTGTGGTTACAACAGTAAACCTAGTTCCTTGTCATCTGGAGCTGCTGGAAGAAAAATGATCTATGTGTTCAGGGGAACAAGAGAGGGCCTTTGATGGCAACGAGAGGAGGAGAAAGATCACTTCTGGTGGGCATGTAAAGAGATTTCTAGGAGGAAGAAGGTAGAACAACATGCCCACGAAGAGTTTTCAAGATAACAATAAGTTTGGGTTTAATTCATCTTACAGTACCTCTAAGCTGATCTCTACAGATACCCCTCAACTTACAACTACAGTGGAGCACAAAATTTTGGTTGCTGCTATCTTACGACCTTTCTTCCCACTGTGCTTAAGAGAATCACTGCAGATGTTAAGTCAGTAACACGGTTGTGAAGCAAATCTGGTTTCCCCATTGATTTTGTTCATCAGAAGGTGTCCCAAAGTCAACATAGGACCACAGGATACTGCAACCATCATAAATACATACCAGTTGCCAAGCGTCCCAATTTTGATCACCTGACCATAGGGATGCTACAACAGTTATAAGTGTGAAAAAGCCATCATAAACCTTTTTTTCCCCAGTGCCGTTGTAGCTTCAAACCATGAGGATGCTACAATAGTTGTAAGTGTGAAAACTGTCCATAAGTCCCATTTTTCAGTGCTGCTATAGCTTCAAACAAATGGTGATAAGTCAAGGACCGCCCATGTGCTAATTACAAAGCAAGTATCTTGGGGTGCTTAACATCAGCTACCAAATCTCTATGCTTCTAAAAAAACCTGGTGGTTCTGACCCAGCTCCCCAAACACAACAAACCCTCTGAAGTTAACTCAAAGATTCCTTTATTAGGAGCACCAGCAGTCCCCGCAAAAAAAAAATCTTGCTCAAGCACAGGCTAACAAGGCCAGCCGGCTGGCCAGGAGATTGTCTACCACTTCTATTCATCTCTGCCCCCTGCCTTTTATCCCCAGAGCTAGGGTGGGGCTTTGGTAGTAGCGGTGGCCCTTCCATCCCAAAGGCCAGCCCATAGATTTCCACTGCTCTCCTCTCCTCTGCCTTCTGCGGATCCCTGCATTAGGCACTGGACCCAGCTGTTCCTCCTCTTCCTCATCAGCCACCTCCATAGCTGGGGGCTGTTGACTCTCCATCTGAGGGCTGACAGAAGGCCCAGGTTCTGCCTCTGCCTCTCTCTCTCTGACAGCTCCATTCCCTCTTCCCCCTTGGAGCTCTCAAGCTGCCTGACTCCCATGCTTCCTCCTCTGATTCAGCTGCTGGAGGGGCCAGTGGCTGACAGGCCACAACACGAGTTCTTCACTCCTTTAACATGGAAACCTTGAAGCCCCCCGAATAAACAAAGGCCATTCCCAACCAGGGAAGCATATGATACCGTTTACCGTGGCAGGAAGCACCCCGCCGTTCCCTTGTAATTATAACGGTCTCAACCCTGTAGGGTTGCCTGGTCTTCCATAATGAACTTGCCAAGCTGGTCTAGCCATTATCCCTCTTGATAAACAGCCATTGTCAGTGCAGGAAGTCTCCACAATGAGAAAGAGAGACCCTTGCCTACTTTACTTGCAGGACTGCTACTTCTCCATCCTGGTGGATGACGTGGTGGACCCCATTTTCAAGCTTCTTGACATATCATCTCGATAGCTTCCTGCCCTCTTCCCCACCTCTTTAGCCTTGTCCCTCTCTTTCTCCTCGTTGCAGAAAGTTTCTTTCCAGGCATTGGGGAGCTTATTTAGCAGACCATGTTGTTAAGAAAGAGACATCATTTGTTGCACGAAGCTGGCTAGTCAACTGGGGTATAATTAAGACTTGGAGACAGGCTGTCTTCACCCCAGGAAGGGCATGTTAGATATTGCAAGGATCTGGAGCTGTCAGTTTGGCCAAAGCTAGAAGATGGAAAGCGTGTGAGAAGCGCTCTCTTTCATTTATAATCCCTTTTGTATACAGAGTCTGTACTTGGCAAAAGTTTATAGCTAAACTATTGGCGCTCTCACTGATGGACCAAAGAGATTAGCATATGTTACATGTATATTTTAGTGATTTTTTTAAAGCAAACATGCCCCTTTCCAAAGTGAATTATGCATGTATGACAGAAGCTGTGGTTGTTGCGTGGCGCTGGGGGTGTGAAAATCCCACATCTTTTTGTCGGGATGATGGGTTTTACATTAAGAAGGCAGGGAGACTAAATGAAGAAAAGCAGTTTTAATTTTTAACCGTTTTTGGTTCAACCCAAGAAATTGCATTTTGACAGTTTTAACTGACATTTGAATAATTGGATTAATTTGCGGAAGGAAACCAGATTTTTATTTGAGGCTCAAGTTTATGCCTTCCATGCTGTCCATCTGCTAAATTAGAGGATACATGAATTATAGATAGATAGATAGATAGATAGATAGATAGATAGATAGATAGATAGATAGATAGATAGATAGACACACACATATACATATATATATACAATTTTATGAGCAGGTCATGTTACAGAACATCTCCCAAATGTTTAAAGTACTGTTTTAAAAGAAGCTCCGTTTTTAAAAGGACATTCACTTGTGATCCTTTTCATACTGAGCTTATCAGTTGAATATTTAGGAACAAAAGAGGAAAGTGAAAAAACAAAGAAACAGTGGGATATTAAGAGATTGGTGGGAAGGAAGGGGAAGGGAAGCCCAGAATTCGCAGAAAAACACACTGGTTTTATAAAATATAAGCAAGTGTCATGCCCCTGTGGGAATCTGAGTGTGATTTCATTGGTTGTGGAAGAAACTGGGGAAGGCCAGCTGGGCAGAGCAGGGGAGAGATAGAGCAAGGGAGACAGAATTCAGAGGAAGACCCAGGCCTACTCCCTCTTCATCCTAGGGCATGCAGGGAGGAACGTAGAAGGGAGCAATGTGAGTTGCATGGCTTACAAGGAAGGAAAGGGCCCTGATTCCCTTCATTAGCTGCAGCTGGGAACACAGTGTTTAAAAAGGGAAGCTGCACACAGCAAGTTCTTGGAAGTAAATCATGAATTATCTGGTTTCATAGAGGCTTATCTTGGTTCCTGGTGTCTTCCCAACTGTGTGTGTTGTGCTGGGCTTTCAAGTCTGCAATTTCTTCTCCTGCCCTTTCAGGTTAATTACTGAAGCGTGGTTTGTGTGGATTTTTATTGACAGTTTGTATGTAGTATGTTTTCGTACTGTTCTTGGGAGAGTTTTTTTCTCCAGCCGAAGGTAACCTGGACATTGGGGGCAAAATTGGAGGTATTGAAGGAACACTTCTTGCTCATCTGATTGTGTTGCCTTTGTGCCACACCCTGGGGAAAATTACTTCTGCTTTTTCTGATATTTCCATCCAGCATTTTGGAAGAGAGAGTTTCAGAGTTGTAATTCCTACTAATTGTACAGATGTAGTTGACCTAACAAACCCTAGTACATTACCTTATTATAAGCTTTAACAGAATGACAGAGTTTGAAGGGACCTTGGAGGTCTTCTAGTCCAACCCCCTGCTTAGGCAGAAAGCCCTATACTGTTCCAGACAAATTGTTGTCTAATCTCTCCTTAAAAACTTCCAATGTTGGAGCATTCACAACTTCTGGAGGCACGTTTATTGCTTTCACCATTAGGACATTTCTCCTTAGTTTTAGGTTGCTTCTCTCCTTGGTTAGTTTCCATCCATTGTTTCTCATCTTGCCTTCTGGTGCTTTGGAAAATAGTTTGAGCTCATTGTCTTTGTAGCAGTCCTTCAAATATTGGAACACTGCTATCACATCTCCCTTGGTCCTTCTTTTTCACTAGACCGGACTTATCTAGTTCCTGCAGCCATTCTTGTCTTATCATTGCTACATCCTGGCTTATTTCACAAGGAAAATATAAAATATCTTCCTACCAAGATGAACATAGAGTATTAAAATAGAGTTATGTACACATTTCTTTGGTTTACCGTTAGTTTAAAAATACACCATGCAGAGGTAAAGCTTGATCCAAGACCACCCACCCTAAAATAAACACCTCATTCAAAACCTTCTGAAATATAATATTCCCTACTAGCTTCACTGAACGAGTCCAGTGACCCCAAAAAATGAAGGATAAATCAATAGAACTATGGTGTTCCCTTCAGAGTGGTGCACTAAGAATTATAAAAAAAAAAAATTGAGGAGGGCAAACTGTTGAGGGGGAAATATAACCCTTAAGACGGCTGTTAAATAACTGAGTTCGTTATGGTAGAGTTCGTTATGTAATTCTGAAACCATCACTGAGTAAATTCTAAGAAGTCCCAATTGAAGGAGAGAAAACCCAAGATCTCAATGGAGAGAAGGATTGTTGAATTTAGAAGAATAAATGAATTGCTTAGACAAAACCACTCTGGAATACAGCAGTTTGGTGGTTGATAGATCACCAGAGAATTAGCATCTTCCCTTTTGGAAAAGGATTCTCCAGAGATCAAGGGTGGATCTAGGCCTACCCTAGAGCCACCTACTTATCCACTGGATGGAAATCAAGTAGTTGTCTGTGTGGATCTTCAATCTCCTGAATGACATCTTTTAGATATTTTCATGGATCTTTGGTCTCCAGAACTATATCTTTTAGATGTTTTAATGGATCCTCGGTCTCCAGAACCTCATCTTTTAGATGTCTGCATGGATCCTTGGTTTCCATATTCACATCTTTAAGATGTCTGCATGGATCCTTGGTTTCCATATTCACATCTTTAAGATGTCTGCATGGATCCTTGGTTTCCATATTCACATCTTTAAGATGTCTGCATGGATCCTTGGTTTCCATATTCACATATTGAAGATGTCTGCATGGATCCTTAGTCTCCAGAACCACATCTTTTAGATGTCTGGGTGGATCTTTTGATCTCCAGAATGATATATTTTAGATGTATCTCCTGAAAGGGGCAAAATGATCATGGCAGAGAGAATTTCGTTCCGGTAAGGAGAATCCAACAGATGACCTCCTGTAGCCTGAGAGAGAATAACATGGTTGGCATTTGGGAGAGAGACTTGAAAAGAAACGAAATAGGAAGGGCCTTACTGCTGTCCCATTTGTAACTTTACTCAAGCTGTAATCATGTTGATTGTCTTACATTAACCTTCTAATTTCCAATTTGGGGTTTTGCTACATAATCTCTAGGAGAACACATCTAATCGTCATGCGTTCCGTAGCCTTTATGTAAACTCAACGCGTTCGCCTCCATGTGTCTCTACTAAGTGGAGCAGCGTCTTGTGGCTGAGCCGTAGAGACATTAAATTACTAAGTAAATCAATACAGCATTGTTATGTCACCGTATCTTTTTCAAAGACCAGCTCAAATTTAGTCCGCTGTTCCTTTGATCCATTCCATTTAGTTGTAAGTACAGTTGCTATTATACTAACTGTTGTTTGTATGTTATTTTAGGTTGTTGGGTGTTTTTTTCCCTTAAAAAAATTTGAAGTAGCTATTTAGCAATTTAAATGAAAATGTAATTAGGTTACATCTGTTTTACATGCACATAATTCCATGCAGATGTAAAGATTTATTAAAGCCATATTTTCTTTTAGGCAAATTCCCCCTTTTTACCCTTTCTCTTCCCTCCCCTCCCTCTCTGCCAATTTTAGCAATCAAGAAGCAAATATTTCTCTTTTCTCAGGAAAAAAAAAGGGGGAGGGAAAAAACCCAATTTGAGGAAACAAAGCTGAATATTTCCAGAAGAAAGCCGAACTGGCAAAGTAAACAATATGCTAATTACATTATTTATGAGCTCAGTTTCAAAGTTGGAAGGCAGTGTTTGGGCAATTAAGGGAGACACATACTTGTCTCAGGAATGGGAGGTAGAAAGTTTGATCAGACGCAATTTTCACACATTAATTTAAAAAAATTGACACGAGGGTTTAACAGGGAGAGGTGCAAGAGAGTGATTGGAAAATTGGGAATAGTTTACAAAACTCAGAAATTAAAGATTCAAATCCCACTTTAGTCTGTCCATCAAGTGGAAGTGACCAAGTCATGTTTTCCATCTCATGGGACTCTCAATTGCCCTTATGATGGACTTTCAATGGTATGCAAGTTTTACAAGCCATCTTATCTCTGGTATCTCCTCTCTCTTCCTTCGTCTCTCCCTCTCTCTTCATCGTCTATGATATTCTATAATATATCTGCCTGTCTACAGTATCTATCATCTATATGTAATATCTAACTTTGTCATCTCTCATCTGTCTGTCTGTCTGTCAGTCTATCTATCTAGATCTAACCATCCATCCATCATCTATCTATCCATTCTCTCTCTCTCTCTCCCTCTCCCCTTCCCCACTGTCTCTCCATCTTCTATAATATTCTATAATATATCTGCTGTCTACAGTATCTATCATCTATATATAATGTCTATCTTTGTCACCTCTCATCTTTCTGTCCATCTGTCTGTCTATCTATCTGGATCTATCCATCCATTATCTATCTGTGCGCGATTCTCTCCCTCTCTTCCTCTCCTGTCACCTCCTCGTCTGCCGTGATCTATCATCTATCCATCTGCTTCTGTCTGTCTGTCTGTCTGTCTGTCTGTCTGTCTGTCTGGTCTGCTTCTGTCTTCTATGTCTATCTTATCTATCTAATCTATCTATCTATCTATCTATCTATCTATCTATCTATCTGAATCTAGCCATCCATTATCTATCTATCCAATCTTCTCCTCTCTTTCCTCTCTCCCTCCCCACACTATCTCTCCATCTTCTATAATATTCTATAATATATCTGCCTGTCTACAGTATCTATCATCTATATATAATGTCTATCTTTGTCACCTCTCATCTTCTGTCCATCTGTCTGTCTATCTATCTGGATCTATCCATCCATTATCTATCTTATCTTATCTTATCTTATCTTATCTTATCTTATCTTATCTTATCTTATCTTATCTTATCTTTCCATCTATCCATTCTCTCTCGTCCCTATAATATCTCTGCCTGTCTGCAATATCTATCATTCATCTATAGCAAGGATCTGCACCTTGTCAACTTGAAGACTTGTGGACTTCAACTCCCAGAATTCCTTAGCCAGCAAAGTCCACAAGCCTTAAAGTTGTCAAGGTTGGAGACCCCTGATCTATACTAACCATCTTTGTCGTTTATCTCTCTCTCTCTCTCTCTCTCTAGTAATTACTCATAACCTGTGGTGTTCTAAACCTGTTAGAAACCCCCAGTAATGGAAGATGTTTCCCCCCCCCAAAACAGACCTGGTCACTGCCATGTGATTCATAACCAGTGTGGAGAGTCATTTCTATTCACTACACATACACACACACACGCACACGCACACCTTTGCTTCTCACATCTTCTCCAGGGTATGCTATGACAGTTCCCATTGCCGATGAAGGCAACACATGTCTGTTGTGACTGTGAAAGTCAGCAAGAGGGCAGGTGGAACTGGGATGTCGCAATAGCCCATGTTTCACCGACAGAAACAAGCCTGATTTATCGTGCTACAAAGAGGGGCACCAGCCTGCCATTTTGCCTCTTGATTCCCCTTGTCAGTTAAATATGCAAGTACAAACAGTTTTAACGCAGCTTTTACCTAAAACACGCCTTGGGCTCCATTCACATACTTTGACATAGGAAAAACTGAGCTGCTTTGAACTTCTATATTTTTTGATAACTGCTCAGTATGCCTCCTGAAGGTTCACCTGTGGGCATTTTTTTTCCTCCTGCCCTCCTCCTTTCTAAGTCCCAATCCCTTTGATTAATTGCCAGGACTGATCAGCCTCAATGAATAACTCCTATCTCATATTTCTTCCTTCTTTCGGAGCTGAAAGAGAACCTGGCGGAATATTGAATAGGTAAATCCTCCAAGTGAGTTTTGAACGATTTGAGATTCCCAAAGAAAAAGCAACACTTTCATGGCATCCATTGGTTCAGGGACCTTAGCAAAGATGGGAATATCATCACCCAGGGCAGAAAATGTCAGATTGGGTAGAAGGCGTCCAAGGCAAGGATAGCAATACCAATAGCACTTTGACTTATATACCACTTGTGAAATGTCTGCAAGGAAACAACCAGGCTCAAAGAGCACCAAGGACCTCACAGTCGTCGTCCTCCTCCTTCTCCTCCTCCTCCTCCTCCCAGACCCTCTTCCCTTCTAGCACTGATGATGTTACCTAGTTGGGTCATAAAACATCTATTAGAAAACCACAGCAAACTGGACACATCCAGTTCTAAGGGAAAAGATTGAATGAATTTTTTGTCTTGGTTAATTCTATTTTTGTTCCTTTTTTCCCCATGGAAATCAAGACCAATAATGTGTTTATGGTTGGAAATAATGTAATAAGCATCCTCAGGCTTTCATTGGAGAAAACAAATTTGGGGGAAAAAGGGTTCCAATCAATTCAAAATGATCTAAGGCTATTGGAGAGTCTACCACTAAGCTGCTCTACCTACCCACCCCAGAAGTGGTGGCTTTACTATTAAGCATAATGTAGGTAAATCCTGGAATTTTGTGCTCACCATAGCACTAGCAGTAGCACTTAGACTTATATACCGCTTCACAGTGCTTGTATGACTCTCTCTAAGCAGTTTACAGAGTCAGCCTCTTGCCCCCAACAATCTGGGTCCTCATTTTACCAACCTTGGAAGGATGGAAGGCTGAGTCAACCTCGAGCCTGGTGAGATCGAACTGCCAAATTGCAGTCAGCCAGCAATCAGCAGAAGTCAAAATGCACTCTAACCACTGCGCCACCAAGGCTCTTGATTGACAGATTGTGAGTTGTGAGTAGATCAGAGAATGGAGAAATTAAGAGGTTGAATGGATTTTTAGGCCCAACACATGTAGAGAAAGATATGAAAGAGAGGTTATGCTCCAAAGCTTGGGTTCAAATCTCTACTGACCAGGAAATTAAATCCATGATCTGAAGGTTTCAAACCTTTATTTTCATCTAACAGGGAAATAATATCCAGAGAAAAAAAGGCATGGAATCCATGTCATTAATAACAGTTTGAAAATGCCATATTTGGAGAGAACAAGAATATTCTCTCATCTTGGGAGGGGGAAGGGATTGTGGGAATTTCATTTGGATGGATTTACGCTGCGCATTAAGCCAAAAAGCAGCTTGGGTTCAGTTTGTAAACCATTATTTACAGCTTAATGTGTTACGCGACTGATTGTAGTTTTAGTCAATAAACCATGATTAAGCTAGGCCTGACTGTGACATGTGAACCAGCCATTCCCTTTTCTCTAGAGAAAGAACAATTTTTTTGGCAGCACTGAAGGCAATCAGGTTTCATGCACCTCCTTAATATTTTTTTTTATTAAAAAGGTAATTCTAATTTCCTTGCCAGTGGTCTTCTAAGCCCAAACCATAATTGATCTTTAAAGATCAGATAGCAACCTCTCGACTAAATGTTGACCTTTTTTACTTGATGGCCTCAAGCTTGGCATTTCAGCTGCATTAATTGATTATTTTAATAAGGTGGCACACTAAATTTTCTGGAGGCTATAATAAGGAAGGATCTGGAGGGTATCTTCCCACATGGTTGCTTTGACAGCCATAATAGTCGCATGAGCTGAATTTAACTTGAAGAACCAAAACTGGAACCCTCTTATTAATGCCTTATTAACAAGGATCTCCATTAAGTAGTAGTAGTAGTAATAGTTGTTGTTGTCATTGTTACTATTATTAGTATTAGCCTGAAAGAGATCTTCACCTTTGAACCCCAATCAGTTAAAGGCATTTGATGAAAGTGTTATAAATATTTAGAGGGAACATAGAATGGAGGGAAAGTCATAAAACAGATTCCATGGAAACGGGACCTCTTGAATCGATGTGACTTAAATATTGGTCTATTTTTATTCTTTTTTTTCTCTCTCTTGTTCATTTTTAGAGCAAAGGGGCTGAATGGACAACCCAACATTTGATGTGTTTTGACGTGTGTTAAATTGCATTCTTCCTTAAACTACAGAACTTAAAAAAAAATTCATTTGGATTCTATTGTAGTTTCAGTCTACAATAGTTTATTCCTGTACGTGTAGAAGAGCCTACATAATTCCAGTTTATAACAAAGAAAAGTTCTCCTGGGACTTAGATGGCCTATTTGTCCTTTGTGATAAAAGAGAGAGAGAGAAAGAGAGAATCTATGACTGTTCTCAATCCTTCAGGTTATGGTAGTTCCAAAGATGCTTTTCCAAAAGGCAATTTGGACATTCTTGTTTGTTTTTTTCCCCTTGAAAATGTTCTGTTTCTCATCCATGAAGCTTTTTCAGTTCTCGAGAAGAGAGAACAGAACTGAAGAATCTTGGATGAGAAGAGAAATGTTTAAAAGGCGGGGGGGGGGGAACCAAGAAAATCCCATTGCTTTTTGGAAAATCACATTTTGGGATGAGAGAAAGAGAGAGAATAGAGAGAGAAAGAGAGAGAGAGAGAGAGAGACAGAAGAGACAGAGAGAGAGAAGAAAGCGAGAAGCAAACAGAGAGAGAGAGAGAGAAGAAAAAGAGAGGGGAGAGTGAGAGGAGAAAGGGAGAGAAAGAGAGACAGACAGACAGAGAGGAGAAAGAGACACAGAGAGAAGATAGAGAGAGGGGAAAGAGAGAGAGACTGAGAATGTTGTCTGAACCAATAAGACTGTGAAGGTGCATAGGCACGCACGCATACACATATATAAATTGGGGGGGGGGGTAAGCAGCAATCGCCTTCAAAATAAAAACAGCATAGTTGCATTGCATGGATACTGTGCAGTTATTTAGATTTGATTTCTAATTTCTGATTGACCCTGACGCTGGCCAGACAGGGACAACCAAAGGGCCAGAAGTGGCTGAGGGGACTGTAAAATGCCCAGATCTGACCGAGGCGATCAGATCAATCAAAATCAGAATAAAGGAATCAGCAAGTATATTCAGGTGGCATCCGAACTCTCTCCTTTTCCCTCCCCTGGGGGTCTCCATCACCAAAGCAAATTATTTAGACAATGTATAGTATTGTGAGAAACCTCTCGCTTTTCATCTGTCCCAGTTCTGGCTCCATTAATTAAATTCCATCGTGCAGCCCGAGCTTTTTGGCAGGGCCTGGGGTTTTTTGGGGGGTTTTGGGGTTGTTGTTTTTTTGACTGATTGGAGCCTTTGAGATGAAGCAAGCATGTGGAACAGGAGACGAATCGCCGGTAAGGGCCAGGTAATTAATTAATTAATCGGCGTGGATCGTCTTTCCACCTCTTTGATGAAGGTGAAGGATCTCCCTCCTAGGTAAACGATGCTCTCATTCAAGAGAGTATCTAGCCAGATGTAAAAATTGGACCGTCTCTTTGCGTCCGATGCACAATTCCAGATTCTTGTCTCGGTATCCAGAAGACAAATGACAGGGAACCAGGTCCAACCTCTCTGTCAACCTAGACAAGCTGGTTCCAACCACAGGATTCCTAGACTGGCAAACATCTTTATTTATTTATTTGTTTGTTTGTTTGTTTGTTTGTTTGTTTGTTTATTAGCAATTATGGACTAGCAGGTTTAATTCCTGCCCTCTGAAATGGCTGTTTTCACAAAGGCACCATACCTATTTTCCCATCGCATTTATAATTATTATTCTTTTTCTTTTCTTGCCTGCTTGGCTTAGCCTTTTTGTCAAGAAAAATTGATGGGAAAGCTCTGCTTGTTTGAAATAACAGAGATGTGGGCTCTCTACTTAGCCGGTTGCTTTTCCAATAAAATTAAACGAAAGCTTGTGTGCATCTGCTTTTTATCGCAGGGCACGGTGGTTAAGAGAATAGTACTGTCCTGAAGCAAACGTTTTCCTCCCTCCCCCCAAAAAAAGTGATAGCTCCAAATGCTTTTTTAAAAATTATTTTAGTTATTTGCATGCTGCCTTCATTATTTTTACAAATCGGCAAACATATTGGACACACCTGCCTCCTAATCTTTTCCCCACAACTACAACCCTTTGAGGTGGGTTGGGCTGAGAGAGAGTGAGCAATTGGCTGAAGTCACCCAGATGGCTTTCATGGCTAAGGCAGGACTAGAACTCACCATTTCCTGGTCATTGGCCCAAAGTCAGCCAACCATGGTCTTTGTTGCTTTTCTTTATGATTATCAGTTATAGTATATATTATCAAATTATCATTCCTCTTTGGGTATTAAGCCCAACTTCTGAACAACTGTTCTTCTTGATTCAAATATGTCTTGAATTCTTTTTGTGCATGTGAAGATAAAATGGAGAGAAGAAAAAAAAAACACGCTGCCTTGAAATCTTTGGAGGAAACATGGAGCTTCACTAAAAAATAAAACTAACCCATAACAAATGTTTTTCATTTTTTACATCTCTTAAAAAAAATCAGCAACTAAAAAGATACTCCTTTGGTCTTTTTAGCTGCCAGAAAAAGGGAGTGGGGGAAAACGGTGCATTCCTTAAGTACCTAGATAATCGCCCTGGCAGCCCAAAGTTGTCAGAGCACAAGAATATTACTAGAGAGCATGATTGATGACTCTTGGCTATGGATGTGTCCCATTGGAGAATATACATCCAGGGGGTGGGGGGAAGACCAAGGTCAAGGGGGAAATTAATGATGTATTTTAGTATCAGCTGCATCCAGCTAACACCAACATGGCCACTTCTAATAAATCAATTTTATTTTCTCTGAGAGATGCGGCGAGAGGCTTATGATTTGAATGGGGGTGGATTTGTTGGAGCCCTGACACAAACACTGAGATAATAACACTGTCTGCAAAGAGAACCATAACATGACATTACCCCATCTAGTTGTATAGAATTCATCCATTTCCTCTCCTCCCAGGTCTGAGGAGTTGTCTCTTTAATGGGTGTGTCTGCTGTATTTAATAGACTTCTAATTAAAGTGTTGTTGTATAATTTTGTATGCATTGCCCTGGTTGTTTTAGTCGGGGAAGAGTAATTACATGTAATGACATAAGTGAGATGAATGTATGTAATCACATAATTAGAATATGTGTGTGTGTTTGTGTCTCTGGGTTTCTGCTCTTCTCCCGAAAAAGGGAAAAAAATTAAATTATTCCTAAAAAAACAGATTTTTCACAAATATCATGGGGGCTCTAAAAATGGTGGACTTCGAGTTGATCTGTCAAGAAAGGCATTCATTCTTTCCTGATTCAGAAAAATAAGAGATGTCTTCTCCATACATGTCACAGAAGCAGCGCACTAACACATCATTTTTCTGGTCCAAGGATGTTTAAACAATTGTTATTATTAATGAAGGAGAGTTCCTATGTAGGGTGCAATGTAGCACCATCAATGGATGTTGCCATTTGCATGGAAGATGCAGGTAAAATGGGATAAGGCCCAGACAGAATGTATCCTTGCATCTTGCTCGAAATTTGACTGGTATGGTTTCCCTAAAGAATGCCAAGCTTTGGAAATCTGTGGGCACACTCTGTAGGAAAGTCTTCATTCAATAGGAGAGAATATTCGTAGTCCAGGGTTGGACAGTGGTGTCATTGGTGCTCTCTGAGCTTGGCAGTTTTCTTGCAGACATTTCCTTATCCAACTGAGTAGCATCAGTGCTGGAGAGTGGAAGTGGACTTGTGGAGTGGAGGAGGAAGAAGAGCAGGAGGAGAAGGAGAAGGCCAAAAAGGATGACTTCATAGTACTCTCCGAGCTTGGTTGTTTTCTCCAGATGTTTCATCATTGAACTAGATAACATCAACTGATGATCATCATCCTCAGATATTACCACCAAAAAACCCCTCCTGATCCAGCTACTGAAGTTATGACATAGGATCACACACACAGTTCAGTTTGGCAGTTACATTCTACTGGAGTTCTCCTCATGCTGCAGCTAGAAGTTCCTGGTTTCTTTTCCAAAGTGAGGACCAAATTATGAACAAGGGGCTTAGTAGGTTATATTGCCCGGCAGATTCTAGATCTTGGAAGCAAGGAAAAGATTACCTCATTTCTGGAAAGAGATGATTTCCCAGCCAATGATATCTCTAGTAGATCATTCTTAAGGAAACACTCATTGGCTCTAGAATTATCCTGATTGGCAGATCCAGATCATAATCACAACAAAGAGTTTCCCAGCCAGATCTTCAGAGGTGTTGAGTTTTATTGACTTTCCATCCAATGTGTTGGTCCTGCAGCAGATAGTCCAATGTGTTTGGTGGGAAGAAGATGAGATTCCCAGTGACTTGCCAAGTCACTTAAATACCAGGTTTTATCATTAGACACACCTATGTCTTTCCTACCTGATTTATGCATTCTTGAAACATGGCATTCAGATTTGTTTGTTTTTCTTATGATGTTACTTTTCTTTCAGTGAGTCATATGCCCAGCCATAACTATTGAACACAAGGGTCCAGTTCATTTCTCTTTTCCTGGACTATTTTGTGGACTTTGAGTTGGGTTTTGAATTAGCATGATCGCTTCGTGTTTCAGTTCTCTCCGGAAGGATGATGGAGGAACTTCTTTCCAATACGATGTTTGAGCAAGCCCCAGCAGATTTATCACCTCAGGTAGCATTTGGCTAACAACTGTGCCGTCAGATATTTATGATATAGTGTTCCATTTGGGGTCCCTTACACATTTGCATCTTGCCTGCATGCAAAGACATATATTTTATTCTTCAATCAGGTCATATCGACACATGAAAGGCACTTCCTATAAATTCTTTACTACAGCTTGTGATTCAGGAAATATTTTATGGAAGACATATTTTAAGTTGTCCATCCTTTGATTTCCCTCAGAAACTAATAAATAATCAACAAAAATATGATTAAAGGGAAAACTTGTGAACTGCATCCAGAAAGGAAGGCTAGCTGGTAAAAAAATCTTTCTGATCCATATCCATTTGTTCTCAGAAATGGAATTCTAACTGAGGTTTAAAAAAAAAAAACAACTGATGAAAGGTTTGGCTACGTTTGAGCATCATATACCCATCTTCAAACTCTTGGTTGAAGTCTGGAAGGGTGAAAGTTTGGATTTGGAAATTATAGAAAGATGAAGTGGGTTGTACTCCGGATGGCAAATTATTTATCTTGGGTAATTAAAGTTACTTGAAACAATTTGAGTTTTGAAAACGAATAAGTTAGTTTATTGTCATTGCACCTTGTACAACGAAATTAAATGCCATCTTCAGTGTACATTAAAACTATAAAAAAATAGAACACAAACACACATCCTTCATATTCTATACAATTCCATTCAATTATTTTTCAAATAAATGTTCACCAGAATTTGGTTTAACTTCTTTTTAAGGAAAGGAATGGTAGAAAAGTAATTTTTGCAAACAAGTTGAGATTCTACAAAGATTAAAAAAAATACCCAGAGCATTTAAAACCAATCTAGGTTTTGCTAGACAGAGTTATTTGACAGTATAAATGATATTCTGCACTACTGTACAAGTGGAGCTGAATGAGGGACAAGAACATTTATTTTGGAAAAGTCTTCAGAGATTCTCAGTCATCCAGGTCATGGTTGTCCCAAAGGTGCTTTTTCAGGAAGTGAAATGCACCTTATTTTGGAAGTAGTTTGGGCATGAAAATCAACACAAAATATGTATAGGTCATTTCTTAAATGCCATATGCAATCATGCAAGGGATCATCATGCAAGGGATCATCCTGCAGGAATTGCAATATGATTAATAGGCATATACGAGCAAAATTTATTTTGAGAAAAGTTGGTTTAAAGCAATGTTTTTCAACCTTGGCAATTTTAAGATGTGTGGACTTAAACTCCCAGAATTCCTCAGTCCTTCTCTCTCTCTTCCCTCCCTCTTTCTCTCTGTCTCTCTCTCTTCACTCTCTGTCTGTCTCTCTCTTTCCTTCTCTCCCTCTTTCTCTTCCTCTTCCTCCCTCTCCTTCTCTCCCCTCTCCCCCCTCTTTTTCTCTCTCTCTCCCTCCCTCTCTCTCTCCCTTTCCCTCCCTCTCTCTATCTTTCTCTCTCTCTCTCCCCATCCATCCACTCATGCAACCAAATCTACCATGCTGGTCTAATGCAGAAGGTCTTTAAACTAACAGATTTAGGATGAGAGAGAAGAACTATTCTAATCTTGGATTAATCAGGACTAAAATCCATCTCCTCAATTCTGGTCCAGCACTTTAGAGATGGATGGAGAGAGAAGATTGATTCTCTTTAAGCAGAAATGGTCATTGCAGGCAAATTTAACTCATTTCCTAGTAAAGTTCTCTTTCTACCACCCCCACCTCCCCCCAATTACTCCAAAAGAGGATTGCATCTCTTCCCTTCCTCTAATTCTTGCAGCAGGAGAGGCTGTGGAAGGAGATAACGTCAGCAGTAAAAGGAACGCATTGGGAGAATCAGCTAGGAAAATCTCATTGGAGGCCTCTTATCCGATCAATGATTCTTGTGGCAGTTAAATTAGAGGCCAGGTTTATTCTGCTAAATCCGTTGTCCAAACAATTCTCTAATTTTGGCCTCTGTGGTGCTTTCTTTGAAGAACAATAAAAAAAGAAAGAAACTTGCTCTCTCTGTCTCTCTCTGTCTCTGTCTCTCTCACTCTCTCTCTATTTTAAAGCTTACTTCTAATTTTGCAAAAACCAGTCCAAAAAGGTTGCATTTAGATCTGGTTCCCAGCCCCATCTCTTGACCTTTTAATTACTTTATTTGAAACAGCACTGAGGGTATAATAATAATAAAAAAAAAAACTGGAAGGTTGTCTCTCGTTTGCTTTAATTCATAAATTAAAGCTGTTCTCTCCACCGAGGTGAAAGTCAAGCCAGAGTGTTCATTACTACACAACTGACGTCTTGTCAATAGCCCTGCTTTTTAGTTTGTTCTAGTCAGCACTTGTGTTCATTTTGTTGGGCCATTGGGAAATAAATACAACAAGATTATACATTTGGAAAATACCGCAAGAGTTCATGGAAAAGGAGGGAGGGGACAGGTTTGGAAGCAGAAGAAAAAAGAAAAAGCAAATGATAAATTATAGACTGGGTAGAAAGTGGCAGGTTATCTGGTGCTATTAACAGCCAGAGATAATTGCAGCTGAATATTGTAATGGTGAGTTTTCCAACTTACAGTTCACAGGGCTCAAGATCAATCTTCAGCAGGAACAAAACAATTTGTATTAAAACTTAATTCACCGGTTAAGTTTCGGCAGTATACAAAGGAGCCCACATAAGGTCTTTTCAGGAAGTTCAAATGCACCGACCACACAAAGAAGCATATTAATATTCCCAGCTTTGGAGAAACTGGCTCGTAATGAAAACAAATGCATGCCCTTAGACTCTATATTGTGTAATCCAAAGTGTACCATTTGCTTCTCAAGGTATTTAGCATCCCAGTACCGAATTGAAAGAAGGCCTTTGTCGATTGGTGGTGTCAAGGGCGGAAAATCAGAAGTCAAGTCAGTTCAAATCAGAGGTGGGATTCAGCAGGTTCTGACCAGTTCTGGAGAACCGGTAGTGGAAATTTTGAGTAGTTCAGAGAACCGGCCAATCCCACCTCTGACTGTCCCCGCCTCCATCTACAGTCCGCCTCCTGAGTCCCAGCTGATTGACTGAGTCTCCTTTGGTTGCCCTTCACAGGAGAACGGAGTTGGAAAGCAGGTTAGTGGGATGGGGAAGGAATGGGATTTTGCAGCAATCTTCCTCCAGGAGTGGGGTGGGAATGGGGATTTTACAATACCCTTCCCCTGCCACGTTGACCAAGCCACGCCCACAGAACACACCCTCCAAGCCACGCCCACAGATGATTGGCTGGGTCTTTGGTTGCCCTGCACAGAAGAACGGAGTTGGAAAGCAGGTTAGTGGGGTGGGGAAGGAATGGGGATTTGGCAGTAACCTTCCCCCAGGAGTGGATTCTCCTGCCATGTCCACCAAGCCACGCCCACCAAGCTATGCATACAGAACCGGTAGCAAAATGTTTTGAATCCCACCACTGGTTCAAATGAATCTACTAGTTTATTGTAAGCAATAGTTCTCTGCAAGAATCTGAACTACTAACGGTCAAAACGTTAGATAAGGTAAATAAGAATCAGTGGAGTTCAAGGTAGGCTGGACAATGGAGTTCTTGTGGGCATGAAGAGACTTGAGACTGATGACGTACTAGACCCCTCCCTCAGGTTGAGCCTGGTGATTTTCTACATCTTGGATCCAACTGCAAGGGCTTTTAGTTATTTATGAACTAAACATTTTTCTGCTTGTTGCTTCTGTCATGCGTGAAATATCAGCGCTGCTTAATTTGAGGTGTCACTGAAATTAAACAGGTCCAAAAATTTCAGGTACATTTTATTTCTTTATCTAAGTACTAATTTATTAAATGTATATGGTGCCTATCTCACTGTCCTGAGGGCTGTTACCACTTTTGAAGTTTGGATAGATGGAATAGGTATCTTTCCATTCAGAAATTGGTTCAGTTGATTTCCCCTTTCTATATCATTATTCCTGCAGTGTCTTGTATACCTGATGTGGGAATTGTGCTAGGAGCAGAACTTGATGAAGGGCAGAAAAATAGTTTAAGAAAGAAAAGATAGTATTCGTAGTTCAGGATTGAACTGTGGAATCTTGGTTTCTTAGTTGTTTGCTTGAAGACATTTTCTTACTAGACTAGGTAACAGTATCAGTGCTAGTGAGTGCGGGGTTTGTTCCCTGTTTATATACAGTAGCTTGCACAGCCAGTGCTGATGGGGATATGATTTTCTCCCTGCTAATTCTTTGATTGGGGTATTGCTTTCTGCTTGATTGTTTGTCTGGTGTTAATCCCTGCTTATCTGGGTGTCGACTGCTGGAGAGGATACGTTTTGGTCACTCAGTTAAGCAGGCTAGACAGATGCTGGGTTTTATTTTGATGAAGACCCCAATGAACAATTATGATTAGATAAAAATATAAATTTTTATCTAAGCAAGATTCTGTCCACGTCTTGCTTTTTTATCCCTCACCCCTCAGGCAGTTTCCCCCAACAGGCTGAGCTCACAGTTGTAGACAAACCCATGATTACAGCATTTTGTCTCGATACTTTAAATGTTGCTTAACAAGAAAAAGATGTCAATAGACAATGAAAGCTTTCATTTTATGCTTTCAGCTTGAACAGAAACTGCTCAAAGCAGTGCTGTAAATTTCCCCCGAAGAATGACAAGGGAGAGAACTATTTTTGGGACATGGGACTGCCTTTGCAATTAGTAACATTTAACAACATATTAAGCATCTCCTTTCTAACCCAGTGATTGCCCCCCCCCCCATTCACTCCTAACCTTTCCAGCTTAGAAAAGGCCTCATCTACCTTGACTATAAATCAAATCTTAGTTTTGTCAACAGGTTCCATCTGACTTTGTTATTTAAGAAAAATTGCCAGGTGAACACCTTGTTCAAAAATTTGGTTATGATACATTATGGGGTAAGATAGACATAAAAAGAAAGAAATCAGGAGAGAACTCCACCTAGCCTTCTCAGAAGGATGTTTATAGGGTGGAGGAGAAGAAAATTAATATTTGCTCAGAGGTCCCTTGTGTTAATTTTGTACGATGCTTTCTTGCATCACACTGTCATGAACACAGTGGGCCTTAACGCTGAGGGAACTTGGTCAGACGTGGCTACCAACCTATGATAGATGTCTCTTTAGGTACTGAGCCCATGGATTTGTAGGATAGAGACTTGAGAAGGTTCACCATGAAGTCCATCAGCCAATTTTTGCTAGAAACCATAGAGTTGGATGTCCCAAAGTGCTTTTCCAAAAGGCAACTTGACTTTCTTGGTTTTTTTCCCTTGAAAACATTTTTCATCCAAGGAGCTTTTTTTCCCCTTCTCCTTCTTCCCCTTCCTCTCCTCCTTCTCCTCCTTCTCCTTCTTGTATTCCTGCAAGTGCTGCAGGATCCACTTTTTGGATCACTGAATGCTACTTTGCACAGTCAGCGGCATCTCCAGGGCACAGGCCTGTGGCTTGCATGTCCCTGTTGATGGTGTCTTGCCATCTATGTTTTGGATGCCCATGAGGTCACCAGCCATTGACTTCTAGTTGGTAAGCAGTCTTGGCTACTGTAGAAGGTGTTGTTCTCTGGACATGTCCATACCAGCAGAGCCAGCCTTCTCTAATCTTCTCTATAATTGGTGCCACACCAAAATGCTATCAAATGGTGCCATTTACAATGTGGTCAAGAAGGGAGATATCCAAGAGACCATTCATATTTCCATGGCATGGAGTTAGCTTTCAGTCCCTGTTGTTGCTGCCCAGCATCCAGTGCCATCCATTGCAGCAGGGCGGATGGTAGTCTTGGAAACCTTAGATTTAAGATGGGTTGGCATTCTTCTGTCACATAACACACAAGAATATCCCACTAAATGCCCCATCCTTTACTTAGAACTGAAGAAGACTCTTGGATGAGAAGTGAAACATTTTTAAGGGGGAGAAACCCCAAGAAAGTCCAATTGCCTTTTGGAGAAGCACTTTTGGGACAATTTTGAGGAATTTTTCTGCAGAAATCTGTGCTGGGTAAATCTTTGGTCTTCTGTAATAAGTGTCCTAATTTTTTTTTAAATTAGGCACATTCGAGTGCTTCATCTATTAAGGAATAATTAATCTGCATTACCTTCTTTGGAGTTTTCAAACACATCGGTGGAACCTGGGGCCTGAATAACTAGCAGATAATCCACTGAAGAAGGAATTAATCCTATCCCTTCTGTAACACTCTTTAGCTTCCTCTTGGTGTGTGTTTGTGTAGAGGTATTTCTTAGATTTGGAAAATCTTGTTGGTGTTACCCTCTCTTTGGAGAAATGAAAGTACTTTAATTTTGTTGCTTTATATATATTTTGTTCAGTTCAATTGCTCCACATAAACCTTGAAAAGATCGGCTGCTAACTGATCCCTTGTTGCGATTTATGGTTGTATTTGAAGTGTCTTTGTACAGCCACTAGAGTGGGACAGAGATAAAATAGAAACATGACAAGGAACTAAAGAAAACCACAGCTATTAATAGGCTAATTTGCTCCAATTTCTTCTCAAACAAAGCTTTGTGTATTACCAGCTTTGGGATAACCTTTTAACAAGTCTATTATCTTTAATTGACATAATTATTAATTGTCTACATTCTTTCTTCTGCTGGACGGTGTTCCTACAATACACAGTAAAAGGAATCATTTACTTAAAGTACAGGTTATTATTATTGTTATTATCATATAATAGATATAATAAGTCTTATTATTAATGTCAAGATTGTTATTATTATTTGTAATTTGAATTTAATAAACTGTTTAGCATAAGGCTTATTATTAATGTCAAGATTATTATTATTATTATTAATTTGAATTTAATAAACTGTTTAGCATAGAGCTCTACTGAGTTCCCAGTATTAAAATGTAAAAGGTTGAAAATATGGTTCTTTAATCAGTGGCAATAATTAATGTATTCATTGCAGGGATGTAATGTGGACCTTAACCGAATTTTAATCAAGGCTTTGGCACTGAAAAACAAAAACAATCATCCATTTTGAGCACCATGTGTCCTTTGAGGAGCATATGGAAATATGGTGCCAAAGCCTGCCCTGTAATTTCTCCTGGGCCAAAAGAAAGACTTCTGTTGTGATACAATATTGACACAAAATATGAGAAGGTTTTGGTTATGGGTAGTCCTGGAGCAGGAATTTCAAAAGTTGGCAAGTTTAAGATTTGTGGACTTCAACTCCCAGAATTCCCCAGCCAGTCAGCTGGGGAATTCTGGGTGTTAAGTCCACAAGTCTTAAAATTGCTGAGGTTGGAGACCCCTGCTTTAGTTCAGTTTAGTTTACTTTAATTTACTTTACTGTCATTGCACCTCGTACAACAAAATTAAACACTATCTTCAGTGTACATTATGACTATGAAAATAAACACAAACATACATTCTTCTCTTTCTATACACTGAATTGAAAACCCCTGATATTGCATTCATATTGCCCTATATAGGAGAATTCAACAGAGTTACTGCCCTGGGATAGAAGCTGTTTTTCAGCCTATTTGTCCTTGTTTTTATTATCCTGTACTGTCTGCCAGATGTAACAGTTAAAAAAAAAAAAAAAAACGGTGCCCAGGATGAGATGGATCTTTAAGGATGTTTTGAACTTTTTAAGAGGATTGAATGGGTAGTTTTTCTATTATAAGGTTACTAAGGACTGTAGGTTGTCCTGTCATTTATTCCATGAAATGCCATGATTTCTCCTACCTTGCTAAGTCCCAAATAGATGTAGTGAGTGCAAACCATTCTCTTCCAAGAGAATTTTCTCAGCCTTGGAGAAGGCAAAGTGATGAGAAATATGCACCAGAAAGGGCTTCAGAAAAAATGAGAAAGAAAAGCAGAACAAAAGAAAAGTTTGAGAAGATCAGTTAGATCTTTGCACTTTACTCCAAAACATTCTGGTCAGGAGGAAAAGTGTGATGTCACTTGATAGGAGAAGCCGCTCTAGCCATGTTCATTTACTAGAGGTAAATGATGTCCTGCTTGGAACTTTCTCATCTCACTCTGGTTCCAACTCAATGATAAGAAGAAGAGAACTAATTGGAAGGCGGTTTGAAGCGTGACATTTCTGTCTCTCGGCACAAGCGAAGCATTCACAGAGACCGCATTGTTTTTGTCACTTCTCGGCATGTTGAACTTGAAAGTAACAAGGGAAGGGATAACTTCTCCAAAAGAGAAGCTATGATTGTCCTGATGGTAGAATGAGAAGGCTAAAGTGTTTTGTGACCCCGACGAATATGATCCCTCACTTTTTGATCAAAGTGAAGCATCAAAGCCCGGCAGATTCAGTCGCTCCCGCTGAGTTTCATGAACAAGTCTTGCAGCCTCCTTGTCACTGCATTGTTGAAGAAGAAGGGACAAGGTAATCGGAGACCAACCCTTCTTTCCCAGATGTAGTCAGGGGAGCTGAGTTTTCAGGTCATTCGCAATGCCACAGGCTAATGTATAATGCACAACACAACTCCGGAGACATTTAAGAAGGAAACTTCAAGCATTGTGCAATACTTTTAAGCACTCCAAGTAGTAGAATATGAACCATCTCTAACTGTAGCATGCAAACATTGCTGCAACAAGACAAGGGGTCGAGAATATTTAACAATAAAATAAGAAGGGGGCAGGGGGAAGAAAGAAGCTTGGGGCTGTGTCTACCCAAATCAACTTCCTGGGTGCCTTTCATTTCAATTTGCTTTTCTTGACTTGCATTTTCATTTTCGTTTTTGTTTTTAAATTTCATTCAGAAAAAGAGAAGATAAAGCAATAATGTTGAGCATGGGTTTTTATAACTGATGAAAGAAATGGATGAGGTTGACCCTTCCTACCTCATCCATCCATCTATCCATCCATCTACAGTGTCTGTCTTTCTGACCATCCATCCATACAGTGTCCTTCTGTCCATCCATCTATCCACAGTGTCTGTCTTTCTGTCTGTCTGTTCATCCAACCATGCATCCATCCACAATGTCTGTCTGTCTTTCTCTCCATCTATCCATCCACAGTCTCTTTCTGACCATCCAACCATCCATCCATCCACAGTGTCTGTCTGACTTTCTGTCCATCCATCCATCCAGTGATTGTCTTTCTGTCCATCCATCCATCCATCCATCCATCCATCCATCCATCCATCCATCCATCCACAGTGTCTTTCTTTCCATCCATCAATCCATGGTGGGAAAGGGGGAGGTTTGAGTTTATTTTCAAGTTTAGCTGTTGGATCTTGTCATATGGCTTCATTCGAGACTCTGTGGATCATATTAGCACCATACCAGGGTTGTGTGTTGGGGTGTATTTAAAATTTCTGTATTTCCAGGGCATTAAAAAAAAGGGGGGAAAGGGAGGGCTGACTTGCACAGAAGTCCTTTTCAGGAAAAAGAAAAGGAAAACATATGTTAACCATTGTATTTTGGTGGCTCTTTCGTTAATAACTCTGACATGTCATTCCAATTCTGGTAGGTCTGATAGATTAAACATGAGCATCTCATTATTCAAGGTGGTTAAATATTTTGGCTTGCTTTGCCAGCCTAATTTTTTATTCCTCACACAGTCAGGCTACCAAAATTGACATCTTCTTTTTAAATTGTTTGGCACTAGTAATTTCTCTCTCTCCTCCTCCCTTCTCTCTCTCTCTCTCTCTTTCTCTTTCTCCCCCCTTCCTCTCCTGCTCACAATTGCCACTGATGTAAAATATTACTAGCTGGCATCTTTTCCATCCCCATTTTAATTATTCTTGACACCGTAGAGAAACATCTAATATAAATCTGTAATGCCTGCTGATGACAGACTATACGGTTGGAAGACCATGTAATCTCTCCACAATTAATTAAAGTGCATGGCATTGTTGCCTTGTGTGTGCCTGTGTGTGCATGTGTGGTGTGTCTGTTTATCTAGCATCCAGATGCCACTAACTGGCTGAAATGAGACCGCTGTCAACTGTAAAAAATTAAGATCCAGAGCCTGAGAAATTTTGTTTTTAAAAAACAAAGAGGGAGGAAAACCAAACCAAGAACCAGATGCCCCCCTGGTGTCTCTTTTACTTTTTTTTTTTTAAGAGGTATTGTTTTAGTCTTACCATTTTAAGGATGGTTTGCTCACTAACGTAACTCTTGAGGGCTTAATTGTTTGTGTTGTTTAGCAGATCTGTGGTTGCGAGTATCTTGCCAATTCTCTCCGCTTTTCTGTTGTTACTTTAAAAAAAAATACAATAATGCTAATGGGCATAAACAAGCTTTAAAAAAGGAATGCCCTTCTGTGGAACGGAGGAGAGTGCAATCCAAAACTGTTGTATTAAATTGGTGCCCGTGATGCAGATGTGTGTGTGGTTGCACACACACATAAAAGCAGCTTGCTGTCACAAGGGAATGTTTAGCCTGTCAGAATGATAGTAACACCTGGGCCTGCTCAGCAGTAAATTACAGTGTTAATTTTCAGTAGCATAAAGACAATTAAATCCAAATTGGTGAGTATGGATATTGTATTTTCACTTGTGGATTAGATTGTATATAAGTTTCCATCTATTTCTTTCTCTATAATTCTTTTTCTTCCTCCTCCTCCTCCTCCTCCTCCTCCTCCTCCTCCTCCTCCTCCTCCTCTTCTTCCTCCTCCCCTTCTCCATCTCTTTCTCCTTCTTTCCATTCTCTCTTCCTCTTCCTCCTCATACCTAAAGGTCACAAATAGTTGTAAGACCTTGATTCCTATTGTATCTGTTTAGTATTTTAGGCATGCTGTAGTTTTCTTCGTCTATTTATTAAGCTTTTTGGTTTTGAATAATTGACAATTTAGGCCCTTGTCATCTCACTGAGCCGAGATACATTTGGAGTAAACCCATGTTTTGATATGTCCAATTGTTCACTGATGTAACATTTTACCTAATGCAAAGTTGTTTAAATTAAAAGGAGGAAAGCTTTCTCCATTTATATGATCACAACTTGAAAAAAGAAAAAAAAATATTTTCCTTCCTTTTCTTTTAAGAGAGGACCGTAGAGCAAAAAGATAAATTCTCTAAGGAAGCATTTCTGTAAGTAAAATTTCTGTAAGTCCCCTGATATATTTTCAGATAACACCTGTGGGTCAGAATTACATCAAGAAAAAATATTGAGAAGCAAAAAGGAAGGAATGTTTGTTTTATATTACAAGAATAAAAGGGAGGGCAGAGTATATATATCTGCAACTTCATTCCTTATCATTGATCTATGCAAGATGGGGGAGCCATGCTTAAATCAAAAGCAAATTATCACTGAAATGTCCCACTGATATCTATTCTACTTTATTGCACAATCCAACAGTGGGTTATTTTTTATTATTATTATTATTAATCTCCTCCACCCACACACCATTTGGCTATTGTCACAATTACTTAGTTCATTTTTGTCTCTAATAGATGTGATTAAGTATATTTAGCACTATGTAATAGGTTTTCTGCCTGATTGCATTCCAGCTAATGTGGATTCCCTCCTGAGTGTTTTCTGACAGCTGTTGTAAATCCCAGGTTGGCTTTACCCCACTGGAGATTTCTCCCATGCTTCGCTAACATAAAGGGGAATTAACTCTGTTAGACTAACCAGAAAATCCGGGATGAAATTTGATTACGAATAGATCTCAAATGAACTTTGAATGGCGCAGAAGAAGTTGGGGTCTTCTTTGAACTAGAAAGATCCAGGGAAGGGGGTGGGAAAAGCACAAAACTAACCTCAGGAATATTTTTGGGTCTCTGTTAACTTGGAGTGAATTATTAGTTTAAGCACGACGGAGAGTAAAAGGTCCGGTTTCAGTAGGACTTGGACATCGAACTTATTCTGCTCCTTGTACATAAAATATAAGAGGTATCATTTTTTTTATCTGGAGGCCAAGAGACAAGAATAACAACTGGTTAATCTTCACAGGAGGTAAATGTTCTCCTGAAAATTAAGCATAGTTGTGATGCGCTAACAGCCTGTGCAGATGGCAGCAGAATCGGACAGTGGGGAAGAACGGGGACCAGTCTGGGAGTTTGGGGAGGATTCGGATGAGTGTCCTGCGTCCGATGCAAAGATGGGGCCAGGATCATCTGGGACCTGGAGTGCTGACTCCGGAGCCTCCAGAATCTGGGAGCAGCAAGGCAGAAGAACAAGGGGAGCCTGTTCCCAGTGCACGTATGCACAGAGCTGCCAGAAGGCAGGAGCAGCTGAGAAAAAAAGGGGGGACTTGGGAGGAAGGCTTGGAGATGATTGCCCCCATAAGGTATAAAGGAAGTGCAAAGGTAGGGAAACCTTTGCAAGAAGCAAAGTCATTCACTCTGTTTGGATTAAACCTTGATGCTCTGCATGGACCTTGTACTTCAGTTGTTGTTTTTTTATAGTTCATTTGGCACTTTAGTTGTTGGCAGCAATTCAAAGGAGATAAAGGTGGGTGCTTATCTCAAGGTACTGTTTGGACTCATTACGGGCTGGGAATGACAATAGTAGAACCACTTGTGTCTTGCAAAGAGCAGATGAGAAGAGGAATAAAGCTGTAGTAGAGTGAAAGGTTAATATCACCTACCTCAGGATTCCAGCCCAGGGTTTTTTTTTGTTTTTTTTTGAGGAACATCTACTTGTGAAAACAGCTACAGATAATATGTAATCACCTTTCCTCCCTCCCTCCCTTCCTTCTCTTCCTCCTGGCATCTCCCTCCTTTCCTTCCTTCCCTCCTTCCTTCCTTCTGGCATCACCCTCCTTGCTTTCTTTCTTTCCTTCACTCCTTCCTTCCTTCCTTCTCTTCTTCCTGGCATCTCCCTCCCTCCCTCTTGATATTTAAAACCAAAGGAGCAGGAAGATTGAAATCATATTGCCTTTCAATAAAACTTAAGAAGTCGGTTTCTTGCATACACGCACAGGGAGGCCAAAATGAATGAGAATATCTATGTATCACCAGTGCCAAATCTCCAGTTTCTCGGCCCTGCTGTTTTTTTTTTCCCAACCACACTCTTTAAGGTTAGCAAAGATGCTGAAATCCCTAAGCCTGGAGTCCAAGAGCATTCTTTGTGGGTGGGGAAATGCGTCCCTCCACATTTGGTGGAAGGTCAAATTGATAAACAAAACCTAACCGTCTGGGTAATGACTTGATCAAACTAATTCATACGGGCCGGCTTGTACACTGAATTACTTTTTCTTCTGGATCAGATGGGGCTTTTCACCTCTGTGCCCCAGGAATTATTGCTGATGGTTATCACCAAATGGTTACGAACCAAGCCTTCCAGCCTATTATTTGGGGGGGGGGGAGGATATTTCTTCTTCTTCTTTGTTTATTTTGCATCGGTCTAGACCGTCTGAAATCCACTACTTAGGTGGGGAAAGCTTGCTTTATCTCTCTTCTTTTTTTCCTGGCTTGGGAAGCCAGTTTTTATTTTATTTTTATTTTTGAAACTTCACACCTCCATCTGCCCTTCCCTTCCCTTTAATGAGAATTGCTGGCCTTTGATTTCCATTGAGATTTTTCCAGGAAGGCCTGAACAGGGAGAAGAGCGTGGTTTATCTCTTCTTTTCATAGCATCTGTCTTGTCCTTGAGAGCTCTCTCTCTCTTCTCTCTCTCTCTCTCCTCCTCCTCCTCCTCCTCTTCCTCTCTTGCTCTTTCCTCCTCCCCTCTCTTTCGCTCTCTCCTCTCACTTCTCTCTCCTCTCTCTCTCTCTTTCTCTCTCTTCTCTCTCTCTCCCGCCTCCCTCTCTCTTCTCCCTTCTCTCTATTTCTCTCCCCCCCTCTCTCTTTCTTTCTTTTGCTTATAAACTCAACCCAAGTCAGGCAGATAAACTCATATTTTGTATAAGCTCAGGCTGACAATAGGTATGATAAAGATGTTTCATCTTCTCACCCAAGTGAGAGGGGAAAAAAATGAAGAAAAACACTATCGTTTACACATCTTTCCTTCCCTCAAATTGAGAACCTTCTGTCGCCCTGGGCTGTGGTGGGGAAAGCTTAAAGAAGTCGCATTTTCCTCGGAGTGGAGTGAAAAATGATCAAAATAGGGGGCTGGAGTTGGCCGTAAGAAGCCGCAGACGTTGCTGGGCATGACAATTTAAGGGCCATCTCAATATGAACACAGCCATTGTCGGCTCATCTCCGGTTATGATCGACAATTATAGTTGCATAATTCCCCTCATCATCTCAGCTCAGGCTCTTTATTTTTCCACTTGGTGACATCCCCAAAGTGTCTGATGAAAATGTCATATATCATCCCAGCTGTGGGAGGAGAGGATCTGTCAGCCCTCGCCAAGCTGATATTCATCACCGGGAGTTCCCTCCTTGACTTCCTACATTTATTTTATTTTATTTTATTTAACTCCCAAAGAGGTCGTGACACTCATAATTTCCTTTTTGATATTGTCCTCCCGCTGATATGACAAGGGGCTATAAAAACCCTATTGTGTGCCGCAGTTAAGAGCCAGTTCTGCGGAGGTTGATTGCATGCAATAACGCTCCCACTACTGAGGGATTCGCTGGTAGTTGGCCGTTGCAGAGATAATTAGATTTGATGTCAACATTTCTTTATCACCTGCATCCTTTTGTGCATTTGCATGTCAAGTTGTTATTTCTGGATTTATTAGCACCCTCAGAGCTACTATCTATCTGTCAGCTTGCAGGGATGTCTGTGTTGACAGTTGTAAAGTTAATTACTCCTACTAATGAGCAGCGGGCTTTTGGTGGACATGGTATTTTGGGCATTTAGAAGGGATAATTAGAATTCCTGCTTTCACTGCTACCATCCTCGAGGCTGTATGAGAGGCTGCAGCTGGAAAAAATGCCATCAGCACCCTGGACAGTGCCATTCAGAAAGACGTTGCACTAAACATAGTGAGATTTCCAAGGATTTTTCATTTTCTAAATGTGTAAGCTGGAAAGCACAACCAATTTTTTCCTTATTTTTTCCCCCTTGATTTCCCATGCTTTTGACCACCCAACTTCAATAACACCTCTTACCTGGGTTGGTTGGGTGATTGTTATGAATAAAAAACTAGAAATGTATTAAAAAGGGGGGGGGAGATTTGGGTTTTCTTTTGCATGCTTGGGTACTGTTTTGAAGCGAACCAGTCAACATTCTGGGACCCTCTTCCCGCTGCTCTCTTTTTTCCTCAAACTGGGACAAAGCTAAAATGCAGTGAAAATATCTCACAGTTCCATGGATTGTTAAGCAACTATCAATTCCTGGTGTAAATAATTCAAGAGAAAGAGAGAGAGGGAGGGAGGGAGGGAGAGTGAATAAGAGAGAGAAAGAGAAAGTGTGTAAGAGAAAGAGTAAGAGAGAGAGAGACAGAGAGAGGGAGAATAAGAGAAAAGAAAGAGACAGAAAGTATGTGAGAGAGAAAGAGTAAGAGATAGTAAGAGAGAGGGAATAAGAAGGAATAAGAGAGAGAATAGAGCGAGAGAATAAGAGGGAAAGTGTAGAGAGAGAAAGTGACAGACGAGAGAATAAGAGAATGAAAGAGTGAGAAAGAAAGAGGGAAAGTGTGCAAGAAAGAGAGAAAGAAGTAAGAGAGAGAGAATGTAAGGGAGAAAGAGAAGGAAGAGAGAGAGAAAGTGTAAAAAAGAGAGAGAGATAGAAAGAAAGAGAGAGGCAGAGAATAAGAGTGAGAGAGAGAGTAAGACAAAGTGTGTAAGAGAGAGAGAGAAAGAGAAAGAAGTGTGTGTGTGTGTGTGTGAGAGAGAGAGTATAAGGGAGAGAGAGAGAAATGAAGAAATAGAAGACATTTTACATTAGACTTGTCCTCAGCTTTAAAAAACGTTCAGAGAACTCTTTGAAACATTGAGATTCATCGAGTTTCATGGACAGCCGGATCCCCGAACTGGGCTCCGAACGAAGGCTTTGTACTTATTGCTTTGCTAAGATTCAGGCTGGCGCTTCGGTGGTTCCCCGGAGAAAATATCTCTGCAACTTAAATGGATCACGGGGAAGTCAGCAATATTCGTTTCTATTAGATCAGGAAAGAATGCAGAGAACAGCACCTGGTCATATTTTTTTTTTCTCCCCCCCCCCTCTCCATTTAGCNCCCCCCCCCCTCTCCATTTAGCGGCAATGACCGAATGTCATCGCGGAATTACTTCTGGAGTCATTTTTTCCCCCTCTTGGTCTTGCCCTGGTTCTGCAGACGTGTCCCCTGAGGGCACTTCCCATGTATCCTTATATTAATTCTTCAAACTTTCGGACTTCATTGCTGACAATAGGCCCTGTTGGCTTTCTCCAGCGATTACATTAAATTTCCTATCAAACCTTGTCAGCTTTTGAGGTCAGGGGGGCTTGCGAAAAGAAGCTCGAGGTAGTTTTTCCTTTCTGACTGCACAGGGCTGGGTGGCATTGTTTTTGGGATTTTTTAAAAATTGCTTCTGAGTTTTATTAGATGAAGAGGGCTTCCCCCCCACACACTTTCAAGTTTCGTCTTTGAAATACAATGCTAGGGCACTTTAGGACTAAAAGAAGAAGAAAAAAGCCACACGATATGAAGTTGGGGTTTGTTGCTATATTTCAGTGCTTCCTTTTTTTAAAAAAAACAACAACAACAACCTTCCTGCCACCTCACCCATCTCAGAATTCATTTGCTAGGCCAGTATGTTGAACAAGGAGGATCGAATAATTGTTTGGACAGTCAAGAGATGCTCATTTTTGTCTTAATAATAAACATTAAAAAAATCCTCCCTCCCTCCCTCTATTCTCCTCCTGTTCTCCATTCTCCCTCCCTCTATTCTCTCTCTCCTTCCTTCCTTCCTCCCCTCCCTCTATTCTCCTTCCATCCTTTCTTTCTTCCCTCTATTCTCCTTCCTTCCTCTACTCTCCATCCTCCCTCTCTCCCTCCCTCTATTCTCCTTCCTTCTTTCCCTCCCTCTATTTTTCTTCCATTCTCCATTCTCTCTCCCTCTATTCTCTCTCTCCTTCCTTCCTTCCCTCCCTCCCTCCTTCTAGTCTCCTTCTTTCCCTCCTTCTATTCCCCTTCCTTCCTTCCTTCCGTTCTCCATTCTCCCTCCCTCTGTTCTCTCTCTCCTTCCTTCCTTCCCTCCCTCCTTCTATTCTCCTTCCTTCCTCTATTCTCCTTCTTTCCCTCCCTCCCTCTATTCTCTCTCTCCTCCCTCCCTTAAACTAGAAATAGTCCCGATTTCAATTAAATTAGAGTTGTGGGGCAGGAAAAGCTGCGGAGAAAGGGGGGCAAAACCAGCCAGACACCCTATGCTGGCTCTTTTGCTGACTGGCGTTTACCAGGAAAGAGAAATCATTTGTGACACTCTGGGGACAGTTTTGTCACCTGACAGTAATGCTGTTATGCACCCACTTGACACAGCCGATGAATCCATAAAGACAGATAAGTAACTGTGAAAGTAGCCGGGGATCAACCTGGGTGCTACCACTCACCTGGACGTGACAAGTAGATAGTCGTGAAGGATTGGAAAAGCCAGCGTTACATGAAGATCTGTCAGTCTGAAGGTGAAATATAGCATCGAGACACCAAGGCCGGGCCTTGGGGCCCTTGGCAGTTGTACAAAAAGTCCAACTTCAGCAAATGTCTCCCACCTCTTTCTTCTTTTCAATGGCAGTATAGAAATACATTGATAGCAGGCAGATGTATACCTGCAAACTTTATCTGGAGGATAAATCGCCCAGGCTTTTAATGCCCCCAAGCCAGGTTTGATGGCTGGCTTCCTGGGTTGATAGCCTTCCTTCGAGCATTCAAAGGGATGAAGTTAAAGTGAGTGGAAAGGAGTGAAGACAGGGCCTCCTCCTCTGGAACGGTGGTGAGATTCAACATTTTTTTATTACTGGCTTGGTGGGCGTGGCAGGGGAAAGATACTGCAAAATCCCCATTCCCTCTCCACCCCACTAACCTGCTTTCCAGCTCTGTTCTCCTGTGCAGGACAACCAAGGGAGACCCAGCCAATCAACTGGGACTCGATGGGAGGTAGAGAATAGATGGGGTTGGTGTGGCCAGTTCTCCGAACTACTCAAAATTTCCCCTACTGGTTCTCCAGAACTGGTCAGAACCTGCTGAATCCCACCTGCTTTGGAACTACAAAGACCAAATCTTCTTCACTAAACCTGATTAGAGCCCTGCTATGTCAAACAAGTCCATTTTGTTATAACCCTTCTCTCAAATGGGGTGGAGAAGGATTTTAAGGTTGTCTACCAGAGGAACAGTGGTGCACTGGTTGGAGTGCAGAACTGCAGGCTACTTCTGCTGACTGCCTGCACTTTGGCAGTTCAAATCTCACCAGGCTCAAGGTTGACTCAGCCTTCCATCCTTCCAAGGTGGGTAAAATGAGGACCCAAAATTGTTGGGGTCAAAAGGCTGGCTCTGTAAACCGCTTAGAGAGGGCTGTAAAGCACTGTGAAGCAGTATATAAGTCTAAGGGCTATGGCTAACTATCATGTATCTCTGTATCTTCTGTCTATCTACAATATCACTGCCTGCCTGCCTGCCTGCCTGCCTGCTTGCATATCCATCTATCTGTCTATCTGCCTACCTGTCATCTATCTATCTATCGATCTATCTAGCTCTGGTGCAGTGGTTAGAATGCCATATTGCAAGCTAGCTCTGCCCATTGCCAGGAGTTTGATCCTGACCAGCCCAAGGTTGACTCAGCCTTCCATCCTTCCGAGGTGGGTAAAATGAGGACCCAGTTTGTTGAGGGCAAGAGGCTGACTCTGTAAACCACTTAAAGAGGGCTGAAAAGCACCGTGAAGTGTTATATAAATCTAAGGGCTATTGCTCGCTCCTTTCTTCCTTCCTTCCTTCCTTCCTTCCTTCGCTCCCTCCCTCCCATAAATCTTCTATTGGTGACCTCAAATTCTGGTGTTATTAGAGCATGAGAGACACTTGTCAACTTCTCTCAAGCTTCACTGTAGCCATCACTAAAAATCCTCCTTCATATTTCTGGACTATTTTGATGTATTTTCTTTAGACCAATAGAGGTCCTCATCTGCAAATCTAATGGAAACAGAAGTTCCCCCCCACCCACCAAAAAAAGAAAAACAACAGAGTGTTACAACTCCAGATGCCAATATCTAACTGATGAACTCAGAAAATACTTTCAAGTTTCATCCCTCATGGGATTTTGGAACGAGCTCAGAAATTTAGCCAATTCAGTTCACAATTCTTTTGTCCTTTCCTATCCTTAAAATTACATTTAGCATTAGGCATATTAGGGAAGGGGGAAATATCAGCTATCTTTTAAATGGTTTAACTAACTTATACATCTGCAGCTAAAATCAAACAAAGCTTCTGTATTCAACCAAAGGATTCATCCGAGTTCCAGATGCTACAGATCAGTGGTACATGAATTGACTCTCTGCAACTGTACATCATCTTTGAATTAATTTCTAATGCTGCCTCCACACACACACGCACCCCCCAATAATTAGCTGATGCCAACAGCAAGAACAGCCATTCCATAAAAAGATTTTTCTCAAGAGTTTTGGGATGTTTATTTGTAGCATCGATGGATCTATATTGTGCCTTCAAGAATAATTTGCATTTGGAACTTGATTGCAAGTAGGATTCAGGATTTTCAAATATTTTGAAAATGTTCTTGGCCGAATTATTACTTTCAGATATTTTGGTTGAACTATTCCTTTTTCAAAAAAAGAGAGAATGTAGTTGCCTTCTTAGTAGAATTCTTAGCATATTTTAGAGGTGTAAATACATACAAATTTTAATGCAATTTTCTTTTAAAAATGAAAATGTGTGTTATGGTGGATATAGGATGGAATTGATTGATGGTTGATTGAGTAATTGACGAGACACATGTGAAGATCAAATGGAAGGGATCTGCCCACCTTTAATATAGTAGATAGTGAGTATCAATTAGGATTAATATGAGTTTTTCCTTTGTTTGTTCCAGAAATGGAGAAGGCAGACCATTGTCTTGTAGTTAAATGCCAGTGACATATAAAACTAAAATGCATTTTCTCTACTACAGTCTGCTGAGGCTAACTTTGTTCACATCTCAAGTATCTAGTCTTGCCAAACTTCCCAGGTCTGCTTTCATACCTTGCTTCCCTTTTCTGAAATAAGAATAAATAATAAGAATAAATAAGGATAAGAATCCCAGCTGACCCAAGACTTCTGAAGCTTATATCATCATCTTTGATATGTTGCTCAGTCTTAATAAATACATTATTCGACTGGAGATGAAAACCAGTTGCTAACACAGCTGTATATTCCATGGCATTGATGAGAAGGGATTTGTATTCAGTGAACTCCCATCTCTCCTTCCAGTTTGACGATTCTGGGAAGTTTGTTTTGATAGGAGAATTGTTTTTTTTTTCTCCCCTCCCTGATAATTGTTTGAAACTGAATTGGGGATGGGGTGTGGGCTGAATGCAATGCCCCCAGCTGACTTCTGCAAAAACACCTTTGGAAAACCCCTCCACCCAATCTTTTTCTCTTTGGGAACTTGCAGGTAAAGGTACTCCTTGACAGCCAGTCGTGGGATTCATCCAGTTTGCACCACTTCGAGAGAATCGGTTGTTAACTTGCTGAGCGGTTTGGTGAACAGGTTGTTGGAAGAAATCATAAGGTCAGAGAACCGGTTGTTAAAATTATTTGAATCCCACCACTGCTTACAATCATTCGTAGCTGTAACCATTGATTTACAACAGCACTGAAAAATGCGACTGACGGCCGTTTTGCAACTTATGGCCATTGCAGCATTCCCATGGTCACATGATTAAAATTCAAACACTTGGCAACTGACTTGTATTTATCACGTGATCCACCTCTGGAGACCTTCTGACCAAGCGAAGTCAATGGGGAAGCCAGATTCACTTAAGACCATGTTGACTAAACAACTGCAGTGATTCAGGAGCCTCTGTGGCGCAGTGTTTAGAGTGCATTACTGTAAGCTATTTCTGCAGCCAGCTGCCTACAATTTGGCAGTTCAAATCCCACCAGGTTCCAGGTTGCCTCAGCTTCCCATCCTTCCAAGGTTGGTAAAACAAGGAACCGAATTGTTCGGGGCAAGAGGTTCACTCTATAAACCGCTAAGAGAGGGCTATAAAGCACTATAAAGTGGTATATAAATCTAAGTGCTGTTGCTATTCTCTTTACAACTGCAGCAAGAAAGGTCATAAAATGGGGCAAAATCTCCCTTAACAAATGTCTCACTTAGTGACAGAATTGCTAGGTTCAATTGTGATAGCTAAGTGAGGACTACCTATATTCCTTCACTTATGACCACGATTGCGACTGGAACTTCCAAGTTCTAAGTTGACCTATTAGTTAAGCAAGCAAGTAAATAACCTGTTTCTCTAACAATACGGCCTCCCCCAATAGGGAGTCCCAGCATGTTTTATAGGCATGAAATGAAATTAAGTCCCTCTCCCCAAATTAAGGCCTTTATTAAAACATGCGGAATGGGGGGGGGGCTTGCCGTTAGGAAGTACTTTTGTTGCATACCCGGATATGGTGCTGCCTGCAGTACGAAGTGCCTACCAAACCTGAGGTCAACATCCAAGCCGTCGCCGCCTACCCGTCCGAAGATGCGGGGGGGGGGGATTAAGTCACCCCCGAAAAGATGACCTAGCCATTTTGGGGGGGGCTCAAAAAAAAATAAGACCCGGCCTTATTATATGAGAAACACGGTACATATATACAATTCTCCCTTTTTGTTCCTTTCTGTCATTTTTTTTCAAAAAACTCTATGATTATGCAAAGTCTGATTATTATTTTTAAAAATCCATGTAGAATTTCCCAACAAGATACGGAGTTTTGTATGTCTCAAGCAGATATTTCATTTACTCACCCAGCAACTTCTGATCCTGAAGTTGGTTTGGATTGGCTGTTGGACCTGGGCTTTAAATTTAAGAAGGAAATTGATTTGCCATTTCCAGCTTCACTTATCCTACCGATGTGTCCATTCAAGGAATTCCATTTGTATTGGAAAACCTGGAAAACCAAAAGGTATACTCACAAAGGTCATATTTCAATTGCTAACACTGTGAAAAATAGGAATAGTGTGTGAAGGTCAGAATCTCTCAGGCATGAGCAATCAGGACCCAGGCTTCGTCAAATGCAATTAATAATGAACTTGTTTTAAAAGCAAAACCTATTTATTGCAATGCTAGGAATTGCTTTCATTCTCAGCCAGAACTAATCTTAAACAGTTCCCCAAGATAAGCACACACCTTTCAGTGCTGTGGAATGCTGCCAAAAACAGAACTATCAAATTAATTATAAAAGACACCAACCGAAGTACAAAAAAAAGCCAACCAGTGTACACAGATCTTCAAGGAGGAGTCAGAATCTATCAAACTACTTTGATTCCTGCAAAGGTTTCATCATTGAGGACTGAACTTTATCCCTTATGGGAGGGGCAATCACCTCCCAGTCTTACTCCAGAGTTTCTCTTTTTGTTTCAGCTGCTCTTGCCTTCTAGCAGCTCTGGGAACAGGCTCCCCTGGGTCCTCTGCTTCGCTGCTGCCAGACTCTGAAGGCAGCACCCCACTCCCAGATGGTCCTGACCCCATCCCTGCATTGGATGCAGGACCCTTATCCAAGTCATCTCCAGAATCCCTGACTGGTCCCCTTTCTTCCTCACTGTCTGATTCCACTGCTGTCTGCACCGGCTGCCAGCAAACCACAACAACACTAAGTTGCAGTTCAAAATATTTATTGCTGGAGCCCATAGTCAAAAATCTAGTCAACTAAAGTTCAGTACTAAATTGGCACCAGATAAGAGCCAATGGAATTCAAGAGGGAATGGATTTAGACAGTTTGTGGTGATGTAACGATTCTAGGTTGATGATTCTTTTAACTCCACCTCCCAGCTCAGCCTATTCCACTACAGAATCGTATTTTATCCTTTCTCCTTTCTTTAGTTAAGTGTTAGAGGCCAAGCCGCATCACAACTCAAGACTGGAAAAGCTAGAGAAAGACTGTTTTTGCTCCCAAGTCCTGAGGTTGCTTGGGCGTCTTCTTTCTGAGAAGGTGACTCTTTCTGAAGTGGAGTTTTTCCCCCCCTCCCAAACTTCCATTTTGGGTGTTTTTTTTTCTTCGCTAATTTGTTTCAAGCGCATTGCGTTTTACTGGCTTACCTCCTAATTCTTTGGATGAAAGCAGAAGCGAAGCCCAACCAACCTGAACAGGTTGAATGCCACATCTGCAAAGTCTCACTTTTATTTATGGCTCCTAGAAACGGAGCCCGAACGAAGCTGGCGATTGCCGTAGGAGCGGATAAAGGCCCATTATGAATTATCCTTAATTATAGCGATTTCCTAAACTAATAAACCTGCTAAATCTTTATTGCAAAGGTTAGTTTACGCTGCGCATATAAAACCTGCATGTGCTACGCATCAGCCACCAGCTGTCTGATGGTGTGTTCCTATGGACCTGAGCCTTCCCATAAATTTTATGTCGGTTATATTAAGACTCGGTGCGTATCACAATCCACAGATGCTGGTAGACATAAAAATTGCTCTCCGCTGAGCCTGAATATCCCTAAAAGCTACTTGAGGCTAATGTTCCGTGTACTATTTATACGTGCAAGCAGCAGATTGAAGAGTTATTTACAGATGAATATTTCAGTTGAACTTAGCTGGAAGTATCTACTTAGTCTGATTCTCTCGTTTATTTGTATGCTAAATAATTCACCCCCAGCTCCTTATTTACTTTCAAGTGTACTTTCCATGAAATGCAAACAAGGGTGTTAACTTCAGGTGTTTGAGAAGCTAAGAGCTCCTTCACTTTTGTTTCAAGGAAGGTCAGGGGAATCTAGAATCAAATCCCAAAGGCAATGCCTCACTTGCATTTTTATTCTGATTTATTCAAGTTCAGCAGCCTTTCTCTCTGCACCATGACACGTTCTTATTTGCAGCCTTCGCTGATCATTTCCATTGCCCTGTCAATCAAGCGTGGGAGGGGGAGTCATATCCAAAAGTTTGGGCTGGAGTATGCTTTGGAAAAAAAAAAGGTAATTGCAAAGATATCTCAAGCTGCGGAGACAAAACTCAGTGAATACTTTTTGGGGGGGAAAACATTTGGTAAAGAAGATAACACCAACAAGAAGGAAGGAAAGGAGGGACAGATGGAAGGAAGGAAGGAAAGGAGGGACAGATGGAAGGGAGGATAAATAAAAGGAAGGAAGGAAGGAAAGGAAAAGAAGGACAGAAGGAAACAAAAGAAGGAAAGACATATGGAAGGAAGGAAGGAAAGGAAAAGAAGTACGGAAGGAAGGATAGATGGATGGATTCCTGAACAGGAGCACCTCAAATATTTAGTCCCAGTGATTCAAAAATGGGAAACTAAGAACGTTAACATTAAAATGTGACTTGAACAAATTTATCTCCACATTTATTGTAAACTAAACACGCCTAGAGGAGAGATACAATCCATCTTGCCAAATGTAGCTTCTTCCTAAATTTTGATGAGAAAAATAATGGCTGTTGAACAAGACCAAATTCCTCTTGGTTCCATGTTATTTATACCCATTTGTGCTTTTCTTGAAATTCGATCAGGATTTTGAGGGGAAAAAATTGACTATTTTTCATCCACTCTTTAGAGAAGGATGGTGTCGGATTGAAAACCCTGGGAAACCTGGTTGTCTGCCTCTCTTTAAGTTGTTGAGCTTTTATTATTATTTTTAATGCCATCAATTTTCATCATTGTTATTGTTCATCATAAGAATTGTTCTATTGATACCGACTCAGATTCCTACCGTACATAAGCTGTAGACAGCTATTGATGTATGTTAATGGTAGCTTCTCTGCCCTTGGCCAATCTCAACCATATATTCATATGTTGCTCATCTGTCTTCCTATCGATTGTGCAGTATATTCGTTACATAGTAGATCTGTGAAGCTGGCATTTAGCTGGGAGTCAGAACCCACAAGAGCATCACCCTCCAGCTGGGGCAAGATCCCACTGCTGGCATTACTGTCAGGATTCCAGCAGATACCCCCAATTTAAATCATGAGTCTCGAGCCAAACTTCCAAAACTTCAAAAGGATTTATTGGGAGTTAACATGTGCAGCACTGCCTGGGGAGTAGCCGACTCTGAGACACATAAATCAATTGTCCAATGTCCCTTGACCTGGTTTCCCCACCCTCTGTGTGATATTCTCCCAATTGGGAACACATCCATAGCAGAGTCATCAATCATGCTCTCCAGTTAGTATTTTGCAGGGCAGAAACTTCAGTCAACCGAAGTTGCTATCTTTGAAAACTATTTATGGAACTTTCGTTTCCAAGCTGACGCATTGCTCCCCCCTCCCTTTCTGTTGCAACTCTAAAAAGACCATCAGAAATATTTTATGAGTTTGAATACCCTCTTCTGTTTCAGGAGAAAAAACAGGTATCAGGAAGAAGGAAGTACCTATGGGATGTTATGCATTTATAGTACAAAAGGGATTTCAGCTTTGAAGCCATATTTTCCTTAAGCTTCCACCCTGCCAACATCTTGGTGCCTGGAATTGGAGGAGGGGGGATATTTCATTACCAGAGGTGGAAGTTTAGACCTAACAACATTCTTCTGCTAAAGTCAACGGACAAGTAACCTGCACCTGGAGGATGTCTCCAGGATATGTGTGATTGGAAACTGGGTGGGCGGGTCAAACATTTTAGCAAGGGGTTCTTCTTCCAGTTGCTGGAGGGCTTTGGCCATGGGTGGGGTGGCCTAGTCAGCCTCCTGTACCATGATGGGGAGGGGAAGCATTTTGCCCTCCTGGGCGCCGGAGGTTTTCTTTGAGCCTCCAGGAGGACGAAAACGGCCTCCCCGTGATCTGGAGGGTCTCTGGAGCGGAAACAGACCCATTTTTGGCCTTCCCAAACTTCCAGAGGCCCATTTTTCCACCCTTGTGAGCCTCCATGTGTACCCCTGCCTTACCTGCATCCAAAACAGCATCTGTCGGAATTCCTGGGAGAGGATGGGTGGGATGGCAGGGCCCAGCCAGGAGTGTGAGGGTTCTCCGAATTGCACAGAATCTTAGGGGCTCTCCCAAACCCTTGCAAACCCCCAGATGCCCATCCCTGGATTGAACCATGTGATGGACTGGTGGGTGCAGGGGATAGGCTTTTGATTTTCAATTAGGAAGGGAAAATCCGGAACTCCCAGATTCAGATTTTCCCAGATGGGCCAATATGATTTCTCAAATAAATTCTAACTTGGATGAACTTTGTTTCTGAGTGCTGAATGGAAATGGGGAGTTTCGTTGGAACGCTTGACAGTGGAGACCAGACGAGTCTATGTGTGTGTATAGATCAGGGGTCTCCAAACTTGGCAATTTTCAGACTTGTGGACTTCAACTCCCTGAATTCCCCAGCCAATCAACCCAGGACACCGCAACTGGCATAAATACACACCAGCTGCCAAGCATCTGAATTTTGGTTACCTTATCATGGAGATGCTGCAACGGTCAGAAGACTGAAAAGCTTTTTTTTCAGTGCCATTTTCGATTTTCAACCATTACTAAATGAACTGTTGTAAGTCAAGGACTAGCTATTTTGTATATATTTGTGTGTGTGTGTGTGTATACATTAGATAGGGAGAGAGAGGGAGGGAGAGAGGGGGACAGAGATGGAATGGAATGGAATATAGGCTAGGATAGAATATTGGAATGGAAAGGAACGGAACAGAACAGAGTAGAATAGTGGAACAATAGAATGAAATTGAATGGAATAGAATAGGAATAGGAATGGAATAGAATAGAATAGAATAGAATAGAATAGAATAGAATAGAATAGAGGAATGGAATATTGGAATAAAGAAGAGAATAGTCATACAGATATTGTAATGCAGGTAGATTATTAGATGGTAGACAGACAGAAAGACAGAGAGACAGACAGACATATACTACTACTTCTTGTGCCATATCCATCATAGGATGTGGGCAGTCATGTTGGTGATCCTATTTTTATCAACAGCCGCACGAAAAAGGGCTGTTGAATTTTGTCCAAACCAGTCCCTTAGATTTGGAAGCCACAATGTTCTTCTTCTGCCTGGACCTCATTTGCCTTCAATCTTTCCCTGGAGGATTAAGTGAAGTAGGGCATGTTTTTCTGGGTGTCGCATCCACCTGTCCAAAATATTCACACACAGTCACACAAATGCATACGTATACATACATACACATAGATACATAAGTACATACTGTATATGGCTGAGCTGGCCAATAGAATCTGGGGCTATTGCTAGCTAGACTTTTCATCAGGAGCTCAAATTGGTACAAGGAAACAGTTGCAGTGACTTCCAGATCTGATTAGAAATGAATCAGTCAGTCCCAGGCATGGCTGTCATCGACTTGCAGGACCTTGGATAGCTCTCATTCGCTCCGCCAAAGAACTGAAGCAAATTATTTTGAGTTTTAGAAACTAAGTGGGATGGTTTATGCCCCCATATATTTGAAAAAACCCAGATTCTATCCAACGCCAGTATTCACTCCATCTCATGACTTATATGTTGCTGATATTAGTGAGCATATGCTCCAGAAAAGCCACTTTCTAGGAGAACATAATATGTGGATGTCATATCTGACATTCCTAGTTCAAGGACCTGGGCCTTAGAAAGTATTCCGCTCAGGTATAATTTGACTCTTGGCATTCCCAATTCATTTAGTTTCTTTCCATCCCTGTTAATAATGTGCTTTCTGCTTCAGATTAGTTATGTGTACATGTAAATGTTTCAAAGTATACGAATACAGTGAATTTAGATAATAACAGAAGTCTAGTATCTTTTTTGAGCGGTGGGGGAAGTAACTAACCCTTGTTAAGCCAACGAGCACAATACCCCTGTGAATTCAGCAAGCCATCACTTCTCTGAGCTGTCTAAACCATGTCTAACAGTTATATGCCGGCAACCAGGGTTTAAACTTTGGACTGAAGAAATGAGAAACAAAAGAGGAGAGAGAGAGGGAGGGAGAGGGAGAGAGAGAGAGTCTATGAGACAACCCATCTGCTCGAGCGTACATGTCACCTCTAGTTATGAGCAAGCCGAATGCTGGCTTTATGACAATCATGTGGGCCAGTTTATTACCAAAGCAAGCTCAACCATTTTCGTCTGGTCTGACACCGTATGTCAAAAACATCTGTTTCAAGTAATCTTGTGGACAGAAGAGTGAGGTTGAGCCTAGTTTTAAATCTTAACAAGAAATAAAATGAAGGAAAGCTCAGCAACATCTTCTAGCTTGGAAGCTAAGTGGGCTTCCCTACTGAATAGGCCAAAACAAAAGAGGCAGAAGGGGAAAAAAAAAAAAGAGAGAGAGAGAATATGCAACTGTCAGGTATATTATGGAAACACTGTCAAGAAACAAACTCCATGCATCTTACCCAGTGATAAGGAAAACAGAATAATTCAGAAGATCTCGATTCCCTGCAATTTTTAATCTTCCACTTCTGACAAGGGTGTTGTAGTCTTTGGAGTAGATGTGACTTAAATCATATTCTCATTAGGAGTACCGTTCATATTTGTTCTGTGGGTTAACTCCATTACTCAGCGTCTCTAAGCTATTTAGTTGAGTGTGAAGGAGCAAATGAAAGAAGAGAAAGCAAGCTAATGAAAGTATAAAAGGCACAAATTCATGGGGGGATGTATTAGCGTGCAAAATTTCTTCACTTCCAGCATGAGTTCATAGTCCTCATCTTCTAATCTACACTGTTGAGTTTTTTCTTCTGATGTCTTAAATACTGTGTTTATTTCCCAGACAACTGAAGTCTTAGTAAATGCTGTTTTCCCAGGTCTTTTAAATTCCTTACAGTGCTGTTAAAGAACCTTGGGAATTATCTAAGGAGGATGTGGCGGCTCACAAGATTAGAATGCTGGGCTGATGATTGGCAGGCTTGCGTTTGAGACCGGATTGATACCGTGGGATGGATGGTGTGAGCTCCTGTCACACACTCCAGCTCTTGGCTACCCAGCAGTTCAAAAGTGAGCGACTGCGAATAAAGAGATGGGTCCCACTTTAATGGGCAATTTAACAAGGACATAAAAGGAGACAACAATGATGCTACCATTCAATCCTTTCAACTTGGAAAGGGCTTTAGTGCTCCTAACACAAATGCAACAGTAGTATATATTTAAGGATTCTTGTACCAGGGATTGTGCTTTCAGTACCTGTGTGATAGAATTGGAAACATGATTGAATTTGAACTTCATAATTAGGTGTGAAAGGAGGTATGTGTTACTTCTTATTTCAGTAGCGATTTGTGGAGTCCAAAACTCACTTCAAGCGTTTGAACAGATTTCTGTATTGCAATCCTTTTGAAGATCATCGGAGACCTTTTCTAAAGTCAGAATTTGTCTGGGTTGCCTAGGGCAGTGGTGGTGCTTACAAGTTATTTCCAGCATCCTATTTCATATATTCCAGCAAACTTAACTTGCCCAGGTCTTTTTTTTTCCCGAGGAAAATATATAAGAATGGTGTGTTCCTGTAATGGGCCATTTTGGACATTGATTTTTGAAGGTTCATTAGATAAATGCTGACATCACAGATTGATGTCTCTTTAAAACAGTGCCTAGTGCATAACCATGGGGAGAATCAGAAATATCGACTGAACGTTTGCTTCGAAGACCCGCTGGAGGCTTCCTTGGCATTAATGGGATCCATCAATTTAGGTATTCCTTAATTATTCTAAATCTGCATCTCCACACCAAATAAAAGCTTGTTCAGCTAATTTGATCTGGTACTCAGATGTTCAAGAAATCTACTCAAGGAAACAGCAAACACAAGATGCACATGGGGGCCTCCTCCTTCTATGTCCCCACTGTGATATCTTTCAATGTAATTTTGGAATGCCACCAGAGAACTGATGCCTTTTTCTATCTGGTGGCAACCCTAATTAGCCGGATAACTGAAGCCGTCGCCCAAGTGGGCAAAATAAAGTAGATGGTTTTTTTTTCCACCCTGCTACCATCAATAGATTGAAAACGTCGTTTGTATTTGCAAATGTTTCTTTAATTAAGAGCTTTTAAAAATCTTTGTTATTGATTCATTCCATTACCTTATTGATTAGCTGCACTGCTTGGCCTTTAATAGAGAGAAACAGATACAGTTTGCTCTTATGGCTAGCAGTTGTGAACTGTAAATAATTCTAAGAGTCTATACCTGGACCAAACCTGTGCTTTTAAAGAAGCGTTGGCTACTGTTGACTGCATTGCACTAAAGAAGCCATTATCTAGTTCTGATGACCCAACTAAAAATGTTCCTTTCCCCTTTATTTTATTCATAGAAACCTGTGTGAGAGAATGGGGGAGGGGTGAGAAGAGAGAGAAGAGAAAGAGAAAGAAAAGAGGGAGAGGAGAGAGAGAGAAAGGAAAAAGAGAGAAAGAAGAGAGAGAATTTGTCCTAGGCTTGTCAGTTGCACAAATAGTCCCATGAATCTGATAAATCCAAATAGCTCTAAAATTGAATCTTTTGCTTCAAGTCAAAATAGAAAGAAGATTTAGATTAGAAAACATGGGCATTTATGGGAATTGAATCATGATCATTGTTATTTGGTTATGTCCCTTGTCTCTTGTTCTACTCAACTTTAAAAAAGAGATATTCTTTGAGAACACAGATGGAAACAAAATAGATGTTTCTGTAAATATGTGCCCCCATGTCTCTAACTCCATTAAAGCTTTGTTCAATTCTTCTGGAAATCCACAAATTCCATTTCTACCTTCTCTGCTAATGTTATTTCAGCAAAAGCAATTGATCTCACCAGCTAAGGGTGATACTCGATCCTTTTTTCCTAGAGCAACTAAAGGTTTATTTTAATTGTATATTTCGAAGCATTGATGCACAGATACACCAATATTTAGGAGAGGAGATTGACAGTCAGTCTTGCCTAACTTAACCTTCCCCAGATACTACCAGCACTTTATTACAATTATTTCAAAAAAAAGCAGAGACACCCCAGTAAACCCGATTTTATATTGTTTTGATGACTGAGATTTGCCCACAGATCAACAAAGCAATTAAAATCTTAAATAACGTTGCCTGAATTGTCAGACAAAGGATGAGGTTCCTAATGGGAAACAGTTGTTTGTTTTTACTTTTTAAAGTAGATCTTTCTTACTGGAGTATCTCCTTATGAGCAAATTATTTCATTAATTGGGATAGTCATATTTTTTCAGGCTTCATAATCAATGACATCATAATGTGTCAGGAAATTAAAAGAAAAATACTGCTAAAATGTCTCCTCCTTTGTTCTCCTTCTCCTCCTCCTCCTCCTCCTCCTCCTCCTCCTTCTTCCCCTTCTCCTTTCCCTTACCCCCTTTCCCCCCTCCCCCCCTCCTCTTCATTGGATTAGTTGGATTTTTAATCCATGACATGGCCTGACAATAATATAAAGCAGGGTCAGTTTGGCATAGTGGTTAAAAGCTAAAAAACTAGGAGACTGTGAATTCTAATCTCACCTTAAGCACAAAGACAGCTGGGCGACCTTGGGCCAGTCACTCTCTTTTTCTCACACCTCTCAAAAGAGGCAATGGCAAACCACTTCTTAAAAATCTCACCAAGAAAGCCACAGGGATTTGTCCAGGCATTTTCCAGGAGTCAAGGTTAACTCAAATAGGAGTGCCACTGTGGTTAACGTGTGTGTGTGAGACAGAGACAGAGAGAGAAAGAATGAGAATGAGTCTTGTCCTAGACAAAGCCATTTGGATGATCTGGGACCAATCTCTCTCTCTCTCTCTCTTAGCCCTAGGAAGAAGGCAAACCACTTCCAAAAGCATTGCAAGAAATCTGAATAAACTTCTCCAAATAGTTGTCAAAGGACAAGATGCAGATACAGATTTAAAATACCTGCATATGCACCCATATATTTGTATCAGTATTAAAAGTTCCATTCACTGTTCAGGAAATGCCAGTCCCATTTCATATTCCCTGCTAATTATACTGAAGCAAAAAATAATTGATCTGATGAATCTAAATGGGACGTATCTTTTTTTTTTCTCCTAGAGCAATTAAAAACTTAGTTTAATTGTTATACTTGAAACATAATCACAGCTATGCAAAGTCATTGAATTGCATTAAGTAGGTTGAATATTAATATGGAGTGTTAATTCAATTGAATTTAATTTTTATCTTGGTTCTGCCTGCTAATTTTTAGAGTGCTGTCGTCAACATATCGCCCTGTTAGGCTTGAACGTTGTTTGAAAGTTCTCACTGGATGAACAGAGTGCTTCTCGTCTTGATTAGTTTCTGTCCATTGTTTCTTGTCCTGCCTTCTGGTGCTCTGGAAAAGAAGTTGACTCCTCTTCTTTGTGGCAGCCTCTCAAATACTGGAATGCTGCCATCATGTCACCCGTAGTCCTTCTTTTCTCTATACTAACCATACCTAGTGTCATGTCCCTGTCAGAGTCTAAATCCAAGGAGGAAGATGAACAGCTGACAGGGAGTGGGAGTGTGGCTCTGTTGGCTGTGGTGGAAACTGGGGAGGGCAAAGTCCAACTGGGTAGAGCAGGGGAAGGTAGAACAAGGGAGAGGGAGTTCAGAGGAAGACCGAGGCCCACTCCCTCTTCATCTTAGGGCACACAGAAGAAAGCAACGTGGGTTGTGTGGCTTATGGGGGAGGAAAGGGTCCTGATTCCCTTCATTAGTCACACCTGGGAAAAGAGTTTAAAAGAGATGCATGCTGAGTGTGGCATCTGCTGGAGCAAATGTGAGTTTATCTTGCATTAACTTTAGTTATCTGTGTTCCTTGCATCCTCCCAACCATGTTGAATTACTGCCATCTGGAATTCCTTCTCTTGCCCTGCTGGACTAATTACCTCATTTTGCCTTGATTGGACTTATAGTTACAATTTTTGTTGACCACAGTTTGGACTTGATTCTCTTCAGCCAAAGGCTGTTCCTGGGTAACCAGGACATTGGGGGCAAAGTTGGAGCTAATAAAGGGACTCCTACTGATTATCTGATTATGTTGCCTTTGTGCCACACCCTGGGTCATCACACCCAGTTCCTGCAACCATTCTTCGTATGTTTTGGTCTCCATGCCTTTAATCACAACTGCCAGTTGTTTTGCTAGTATTGGCCTTCATGTTCATCAAATTCTCCCTGAGAACTTTGGATGTCGTAATGTATTGGCGTAGTATGCATACAGATCCAAGCAATGTGGCCTTTTGTAATTGACAGATGGAAATGTTGTCAATTCCCTTTGGATCTCTTGTTGCCAAGAATCCAGTCATGAATCCCTCAAGACCATTCTATCCTCTTTAGCCTGTTTTTGATTGTCTGCAGGAGGTTTGTACATCTGAGAGAACGTTTTCCATATTTGTCATCCCATCCTCTGTTTGTCGTTTTTCCTCGAACCAGGCACTTAAAACCAAAAATAAGAATCAACCCATGTTTCCTGTGTCTTACATTTGCTTCAAGTGATGTTTCCTCAAGAAACAGGTTGCATCTGACCTTCTTTCCATGAAAAAATGCCCATAAGAGCAACTCCATGCAACAATGGTCAAATCCAACAAGCTGCATCTCTACTTAGAGTGTAATCCTTCTTCCTCCTTTTCTTTGGTCTCCCTAATGGATACTGAAATCGTTTTTTGTTGTTTTTTTCTTGAACCTAGAAGGCTTCATCCATCTGTCTTTCAGAGTTAACTTCAATGGGAACGAGACAACCCTGTGTTGCTTTTTAGAGCATTAAATCCAGCAAGTTGGAATTTGTCATCCAACGCCATTCAGGAGCACCAAGTGTATCTCCCAGAGCGGAAGAGTTACTTTTCCGGTAACTCAAATCTCGGTGAGCGAGCTGTTACATGAAGAACCCATTTGTATCCCATTGGGTCTCCTGCTGTTGAGTGCGTCGTTAAGATTAACACGAGCCCAGTAGATGTCAGAGGACACATGATGATGGTCTCAGGCTGGCTAGAAGATATACCTGAAACCCTGCAACTTAATGCTTCACTGAAAGTAATGAAGATTGCAAGAAAACAACCACGCTCTGAGAGCACCAAGGATCCTTCATTTCAGCCCTGAGCTACAAATATCATCTTCTATCCATGCTTCAATGAGTCTAGTTGTAGCTCTTGAGTTCTATCTTTTTTTCTACCTCTCTGTTTATCCCCTTCCTTCTCTGTAGGTCAGAGCTTCCTCTGAAGGGGTCCATTTGATTCAGGCACTTGGCTGGAAATCAGTTAGGTGGAAGAACGAAGGCAGAAAAGGCCAGGGGTCTCGTGTGTCTATCTGGAAGCAGATAGTTTAAAGGTAATGGATCTGCAGAGGTCCCCAAACATTTGGTGCTTCCCTGCACTTCTGATGGGGCATCCCTGATGCTTTTGGACAGGGGTTTGTCAATGGTATTGATCAGTTGATCTGATCATCCAGCCGGGCTCCCCGATGTTTTAAATGGCTTCTTTCCATGTGGCACTAAGTGTTCAGAAGAAAAGTCTGGAGCTGAGAATCAAATCTCAGCAGGCCACTCAAGGCCCTTGGATGGCTCCAGGCGTGTCTAATCCAATCTATCATCGTTCATTCATTCACTCACTCACTCATAGACACACACACATAACATACAGATGCAGGTGGATGTGTATAATACACAGACCTTCGTGCATGTAAACACAAATGCATGTGATACGCATGTGTGTAATACACATTTTTCTCATCTGATTTTAATGCACGAGTTGGTGGTATTCATCGGACAGGAGACCCTACGTAGCATTCCCACAGCGGCTGATCAAAATTCAGACGCTTGGCAACCTGCAAGTATTTATGAGGGTTGCATATTGAATCCCAGCAAGGGAGAAGCTGGATTCATTTCATGTGATTTACAGAGAAGCTGCCACAAAGAAGAGGGGGTCAACCTATTCTCCAAAGCACCTGAAGGAAGCACCTGAAGGAAGCAATGGATGGGAACTAATGAAGGAGAGAAACAACCTGGAACTAGGAAGGGATTTCTTGCTAGTTAGAACAATGAATCAGTGGAACAACTTGCCTCCAGAAGTTGTAAATGCTCCATCACTGGAGGTTTTTAAGAAGAGACTGGAAATGGTGTAGGACAAGGATCCCGTATCCCCAGTCCATTGATCAGCACTGGGCCAGAAACCAGGCCACGGAATCAAGCAAAGCCCTATCTGCAGGATGCAGGCAGCATGTGAAACTATGTCTCCTCTGGTGAAAAACTTCTCTCCATAGAACTGGTCCCTAGGGGGTTGGACTAGAAGATCTCCAAATTCCCTTCCAACTCTTCTGCTATTCTGTTGCTATTTCTGTAGACTTGATCAGTACACAAATGATTCCATTGAGCATTATTTTTCTGAAGCCAGTAAACATTATATTTTTAAGTAACTCCTCTCCCTTAATTGGCATGGCTTTATCACAATGGCTTGAAAACAGTTTGGAATTAGAAGCCCTGAGGAAATGAGGAGCCTACGACTTTCCATCCAGAAGTGAACAATTAGATTAGATTAGCCGAAGTGAAAAGGGATGCCACAATATTTTGAGCAGCCAAATGATTTCTTTGGGAAGTGCAACTCGGCTGCCATGATCCTAACAATAAACTATGTTACATTAAAAATGGGGCATGGAATGTTGGAAGTGGAAGTAATTGCGGTGAAGACAGGACAAATATATATATATATGTATGTATGTATATATATTAATTCCCATTGTCATCTCATCTAAATCTAAACCTATTTATATTAACCTTTGCTGACAGAGTCACATGACGGACATAATTTCTGGTAATTTACCAGCAGCAGATCTAACCTTTTGTCATCAAATATTCATAAAGGCACGATTCCCAATGATTTTCTGTCTCTTTAAATATTTACAGCTTGTTGTCTGCTTCCTTTCTGGCTGTAATTTGAACACAATTGAAGTCAGATGAAATTAAAGTTACATTTCTTTCACGGGCGGAAATACCTATGGGCAAACAACGCGGGGAAAGGAGAAGGCTTGGTGGGTCCCAGATGATGAAGTTCTGCAGATGGTGGACATCTTGACAAAGGGAAGCATGTGTCCCTCAAACAGACTAAGGGCTTTCTGCTATGTCTTATCAACTTTTTTAACTGCTGAATTAGACATCCTGGGTGGATTAGGCATGGCTTCTTCTGGTCACAGGGATGTATTCATTTTGGAGAGGACTGTAAAAGTTCTGTAAAGTGATATATAAGTCTAAGTGCTATTGCTGTCAGAAGCAAGTTGCTATAAGAAGACTTACATATCGCTTCAAAGTACTTTTACAGTGCTCTCTAAGTGGTTTACAGAGCCAGCACCCAACAACCTAGGTCCTCATTTTACCAACCCCGGGCGGATTGAAGGCTGAGTCAACTTTGAGCTGGAGAGAATCGAACTACTGGCAGTTGGCAGAATTAGCCTGCAATATAGCATTCTAACCACTGTGCCACCAGAGCTCTTGAGAAAGAGAGAGAGATTGTAGATAAAGAGAAGATGGATGGATGGATGGATAGAGGGAAAGAGGGAGGGAGAGAAAGAGGGGGGGGGAATTCCTGAATAGATAAAATGAGGAAAAACAGTGGAGAATCATATATCATCTGAATGGAAATAGTCTTGTCAGCTGGTGTACATATTGGATTGGCAGTTCGGCTATTCTTGTATTTTGTCACAAGAATCTGAATCAGATGATGTCGATTAGAGGATAATATTTTGGAATGAATATTTTGAATCCTATGTGATCAGTACATCCATGGGGTAGTAAAGAATATGAAGTCTTATGGAAATTCAAAAATTTCTCCTACTACATCCAATATCATTTGTAAGTAAGAATACCTCACTGTGATATACAAAGAGAGGTGTGTGAATGCATATGTATAACACTTTCCTACAGACGTTGCAAATTTATTCATCCAGGAGGCATAATTGTTGAATTCTGTGAGTGGAAACGGCTTAAATTTCTGTGACAGCTTTCGATAGAAAGTTTTGAGTTTTCGTCCAAAGAGAACATGTTTCTGTAAATGCCACAGCATTTAGCAGCATGAGTTGATCGGGACTGAAGCTCTATGCCACAATTCTGAAGACAATCGCTTTCTTCTTTTTGGGGGTCCTGTACAGAAAAAGCAACTAGGGTTTTGCAGGCCGTTTTGTTTTGGGTTTTTTTTTGCAATACAAATATCTAAATTTATTTCCAGGCCAGCTTCAATTTCATGGTGTCTTTTTTTATATATATAAAAAAGATTGAACTGCGCTTTGCAAAATGAAATAGATCACCCTGCTGCTGGATGCATGCTCTTTCTGGGGTCTGGAGGTATAAATAAGGAAGAATTGACTTAGAAATAAAGAAGAATTCCTGATAGGAAATGGATTGATCCATTAATTAAACTGAGAATAATTAATCAATGGAACCGCTTGCCTCCTGGAATTGTGGGTACTCCGTCATCAGCGCTTTTCAAGAAAAGATTGGGGAGCCATTCTTCTGGGATGGTAGTATAAGAAGCCATTCTTCTGGGATGGTATGCCTGCCTTGGGTAGGGGGATTGGAATAGAAAACCTCCTCGTCCCTCCAACTCTGTTATCTGTTCTACTCTATCTCTACTCTCACTTACTCTACTCTACTCTACTCTACTCTACCTCTACTCTACTCTACTTAAATTCTGTTTTCTCCAAAGGAAAAGCATATGTTGTAAATCCCACTCATGGAGACACTTCTCTGTCTAATGTTTTGTTCATTGATGTGTTGTGGTTTGCCGGCATCCTGTGCAGACACAGCAATGGAATCGGACAGTGGGGAAGAACGAGGACCAGTCCAGGAGTCTGAAGAAGACTCGGATGAGGGTCCTATGTCTGATGCAGAGATGGGGCCAGGACCATCTGGGAGTGGGAAGCTGATTCCAAAGCCTCCAGAATCTGGCAGCAGCGAGGCAAGGAACAAGGGAGCCTGTTCCCAGTACGCTTGTGCACAGAGTTGCTAGAAGGCCTAGAACAGTTTAAGAAAAGGGTGACTCAAGAGTAAGGCTTGGAGGTGATGCCTCCCCACTAAGGTATAAAGGAAGTGCAAAGGTAGAGAAACCTTTGCAGGAAGCAAAGTTGTTTGCTCTTTCAGATTAAACTTTGAAGCTCTATGTGACTTTGTACTATGTTGGTTTTTTACAGTTCATTTGGTACTTTAGTTTTGGCAGCAATTCAAAGGGAAAGAAAAAGTGGGTCCTTATCTCAAGGAACTGTTTGGGACTCATTACAGGTTGGGAAATGGGAATGAACATAATTCCCAGTGTTGAAATAAAACAAGAGTTGTTTTAACTAAGCGTGTGCTTAATTATGGTCTCGGGAAGCCTTGGCCAGAACATGAAGCTGAGAAAGAACACCGAATCCAGTGGGATAGGACAAATATGTTGCCTTCCTTTGAAATCATATCCTTTTCTATGGGCCTGTCTCTAAGGTTATTCTACAGCTTTTTGCACAGTGCCACTGTGGAACACCCACACGGCCATCACCTCCAGCTTTATCATTGGGTCACCTCAGACATGAAACGTATAATCACCTAAGCCATTTGATCCCCATATTGTTGCTTGTCATCAGACAGGAGCAAAGCAAGCTTTAGGTGACCTTATCATGTGACCGAGCTCAGAGGTCACAAAAGTCCAAATGGCTTGTCAAGGTGGGTCATCCATCACTATGGTGATGTCACTGACAAAGTGACAAATAGACCCAGATTATAAAACTACTCTTTTGACTGGTTACTCCAGAGTTCATTTAACCTTAACTGGTTGCTATAAATTGTCACTTGTTGACATGTCGTATGACCAGCAAGCAGGTTGGTGCAAAGAGAAGCATAAAAAGTAGATTTATCGTCAATTGTTGAGTTGTTAATGGGACAGTGGGCACCACTCAACTTATTAAATGGCAGAATATTTCTCTTATTATATAAACTGTCTTTTCACGATGCTGGAAAGAGCTGAGCTCAGTCCGATGCTCTTCCTAATTCCCAAGCAGAGTTTGCAGCAGATATTTTCTCTTTGCGCCCTGATAGAGAAACAGCTGCCACTACTTAGAATTTATATATAATGTATTTCCTTTGGATTGGAAAAAAGTGTGTGTGTGTGTGTGTGTGTGTGTTTTCCAGACCAAAGGAAACAGGATGTTTCCACCAGCTGATGCCTATTTTAGCTGATCTCAAATCCAGCCATGATGGAAGTCTACCTCTTTACTGACTTTTTCTGCATTGTATTTATAATCCTTGACTACATTCTATCTTTGTCTGTTTTATTTGATCATTTATTTTGCCTTTTCTTAGAGAAACAATGCTCCAGTTTCTGGTTTCTATCGTTTGCCATTCTCTCACTTCACATTTTCAACAAATTTCAGCTTATTTCTGGAGTAGGCCAAAGCTAGAAATCAAAAACCTGCATTGAGTGCTATTTGTCAACAGGAATTCTTGTGTGTGTGTTTGCTTGTGTGCATGTGTGTGTGTGTGTGTGTGTGTCTTTTGCTTTCTCCCCCAAACAGCTGTAGATCTTAGTCAAGAAAGGGAGAAAGCAGAGTGTTTTAAAATAAATGGTTAGCACATTAGTATAAAACCTATTGATTAAAAACACCAAGCATAATGTTAGTCTGACTGAAGCATTGCTGAAATAAATTTATCCCTCTGACTTTTGCATTAACCTTTTATTGACTGCTGGCATACCCATAATTAACACACACTTTAGCTAAAGTGGTTAACTTTAATATCGTGCCCAATGTTTCCCACCATACTTCATAGATCCAATCATCAAATGTACATGTAACAACCCAGAAAATAAAAGGGTTGGAAGAGTCTCCTTGGGACTCCAGAAGAATAAATAGCTTGGTTTAGCTGAAGTAGTCCATGAAGGTTCTTGACGTGGTCAGTTGAACAGATTTGTTTAACAGTGGAAACAAGAATCAATTATTTTATGATCAAAATATTTCTGAAACAGGGAAAACACAATACAGTCAGACCAAGTCTTTTCTTTATTTCCATAAAGGGCTTTTTTTAATTAATGTATAATTTCTCTAATCTGACGTAGTGCATCCAATTCTTGCCACTAAATTGGGCAGCATCTTGGTACAGCATACAATAACATAGTTGGAAGGGACTTTGAAGATCTTGTAGTCCAACCCCGCTGCTTGAGCAGGAGATCCTATACCATTTCAGACAAATAGCTGTCCAGTCTCCTCTTAAAAGCCTCAATTGTTGAAGCACCCACAACCTCTGGTGGCAAGCTGTTCCACTGGTTAATTCTTCTCATTATTATGAAATTTCTCCTTAGTTCTAGGTTGCTTCTCTCCTTGATGAGTTTCTTGTCTTGCCTTCTGGTGCTTTGGAAAATAGGTTGACCTCTCTCTTCTTTGGGGCAGCCTCTCAAATATTAGAACACTGCTATGATGTCTCCCCTGGTTCTTCTTTTCACCGGACTAGACATACCCAATTCCTGAAACCATTCTTCACAGGTTTACAAGTGTAATGGATTTATTTATTTAATTTATATGCTGCCTGTCTTCCTATCAGGTGACTCCAGCTGGCTTACAACAATATAAAATAATAACAACAGTATAAAACACTGAAAACTTTCAGTATTAAGAATTAAAACATTAAAATTTTTGAAGAATTAGATAAAAAATGAACAGTACAAAAACAGGGTGGTAGTGGGGTTTTCTTCTAAACTACTCGACATCTACAAAGTGGATTAATGCATACTTGGAGTAACTTGCTTTTTTTGTTTAATATAATCAATATTTAATATAATTGAAATTGTGTGAAAAGTAATATTTTTAAAATTTATGGTCAACGCTCCAAACAAATTGCTGTTTTCTTTCTCTTGGGGAAAATCAAATGAACGCTATGAGAGAAAGACATACATCAAATTGCACATGATGAATTGCTGATAAATAGGTAGGCGTGTCTCTCCTTGATCCATTTTCTAAGGACTTGAGACATGTACTGTAGTAAAATTTATGAGTTATCAACTCAAAATAGGTATAAGAATATACTGTTTTGCATACTGGATAATGAACTTAGGGACCTTTCCTTCAATACATTCCTGAGAAGGATGGATCTATTACAGGCTATTAGTTAAATATGGTAGCATAGTGAAGGATCAGATCTCACATGAAAAACCTTTGATGGAACTTCTGGATTCCTTCCAAAAATGGAATTGGTAATTTTTAACATAATAAATGAAGAAATTATTAAGGCAGTAAAATTACGGGTGGAAAAGTAACTCCTTAATTTGATTTTTTTTAACTTATACCTGACTCATAATCTAGTTTGGCCTTGGTCCTATTGATTATATTTTGGATCCTCTTTTGTTCTGGGGGAAACAGATATAACAGCATTACCCTTAAAATATCCTTCCCAGTGTGTTTTATTTTTAATCCTGGGGACTGGATAACCATTCATCTGGAATGTTATAGGGCCTCTTGCTTGAACAGGGGGTTGGGCTAGATGACCTACAAGGTCCCTTCCAATTAGGGATGGGCTGCTACCATTTCACCCCAGTTTGGGTGAACCCGTAGCTAATTTTATGGCCAGTTTATGGCCAGATTGGCGAACCGGCAAATCCCACCCCTGGCTGGCTCCGCCCACTCCACTCCTCCCAGGAGTCTCCACGTGGTCCGTTTTGGAACCCAGGTAAGTATAGGGCCTACATAGAGGCTCAGGGAGGGTGAAAAGCGGACCTCTCAGAGGTTCTGGAAGGCCTCCAGAGTCCCTTCGGAGCCCAGGGAAGTGTTTTTGCCCTCCCGGAGTCTCGAGGAAATCCTCTGGAGCCCGGAGAGTGTGAAAAACTGGTTGCTAAAATTTTTGAAGCTATTCTGACCCATGCCCTTTTCCAACAAATCAAACACAATCCAAAGGGAACAGAAAACGTTTAGTGCTTCTGTAAAATAATTAGCTGTGATAAGCACAAGCCTTGCCAAACTGAGCGAGACTTGCCAAAAGATAACAGACCAGAAATAATTTGCAAAATAAGAATCTTCAAATACAAACTCAGGATACTGGAATGTCCACGAGGCTGGAGTTTCAAANTGCTCTTTCTTACAAGCAGCCCTGCGCTCACGCGCACTTGGCACAGGCTCCTCAGGAACCTCCTCATTGCTGCTGCCAGCCCCCATAATCTCTGAAGGCAGCAGTCCACTCCCTAATGGTCCTGGCCCCTCATCTGAGTCCTTGCTTTCCTCAGCTGTCCACACCTGCTGCCAGTTAACCACAACAGAAGCCCACCCTTGCTTCCAATTTGAGTTTTGCTGAATGTCAACTCGCCCAATAGGCTCATCCTTGAAAAGTCTTTTGTTCTTATTAACATTCACCAAACCTCTGCTGGCTGAAGAACTTAAGACTTGCCCAAATATGTTAATGTATTTAGAAAACCTTTGCCTTGCAATGCTTCACCTGGAGTATCAAACAGGGAGGAGGGAAGAGACACAGTGAGAGACGTAACTAAGGGGGAAAAAAACCTGAATTAAGTGCCTTGCCAGAGTTTGCAATTGGCTTCAACTTTTATTGAATATTAACGACATCCATTTTTTAGTAAGGTGATGAGAGGGGAGAAGTTTCCAAGCCAGGGTTATCACAGAGCTTGGGACCAGGAAACACACTCTACTAAGAAGCTACCTTGAGGTCCCCTCGCACGACAAATCCCTGCTTTTTTCAACATGACACGCTTTTTATCAAAGGCGCAATTTAATATTTATGATAAGAGGATTCTCGCCCAAAGACAAAAAAAAAGTAACTTGTGTTCCTTTCATTTGTATTTTAAATAAATAATGAGAACATTGAAACACATTACTCTTTTTTTCCCCTCTCTCTCTCTTCAGGACCCCAAGGTCGATTAATCTTATTATTTATGAAGTGATGTGCTACTTTATAGTACTTAATGCATGTTAACAGATGCTATTATCACAGCCGGAAGTGGAGAAGATATATAGGAATGTGATGTGTTCATACTGTCCTTGTGCTGTAATGCAACCAGGGATTGAGGGCATAAGAAGGTAGAGCCGTAATTAACTGCTTTCCAACATGGGTGTGAACTTGACACACATTGTCCCCTCGGTGTTCCTCCGTCATCAATAATCCCCAGGAGAAATGATGTCCACTTTTGGATAGGTTTTGTTTCATCCTTTTCTCAAGGGTCAAACATGGCCAAGTGATCATGCCCATTAATCATTTGAAGGGTGTTGAAAGCATCAATCGGTTAATTGGGTTAATTGTCGGGGCCAGTCCCTGAACTCTTTGGTTGCAAATGAAGATGTGGAATTCTGCTTTATTTTAGTTTGGGCACAATGGTAGCCTTTTGTAGATGTGGTCCTTTGGAGCTGAGTGTTGTGGTTCACTGGCAGCCTGTGAAGACAGCAGCAGAATCGGACAGTGGGGAAGAACGGGGACCAGTCCAGGAGTCTGGGGAGGATTCAGATGAGTGTCCTGCGTCCGATGCAAAGATGGGGCCAGGACCATCTGGGAGTGGGGTGCTGCCTTCGGAGCCTCTGGAGTCTGGCAACAGCAAGGCAGAGGAACAAGGGGAGCCTGTTCCCAGTGCGCGTCTGCACAGAGCTGCTAGAAGGCAAGAGTAGCTGAGACAAAAGGGGTGACTCGGGAGTAAGGCTTGGAGATGATTGCCCCTTCCATAAGGTATAAAGGACAGGCAAAGACAGAGAAATCTTTTCAGGAAACAAAGTCGTTCTCTTTGTTTGGATTAAACCTTGAAGCTCTGTGTGGACTTTGTCCTTCCGTTGTTTTTTTATGATTCATTTGGCACTTTAATTGTTGGCAGCAATTCAAAGGAGATAAAGGTGGGTGCTTATCTCAAGGGACTGTTTGGGACTCATTACGGGCTAGGAATGAAAATAATTCCCAGCATTGAAATAAAACAAAAGTTGTTTTAACTAAGCGTGTGCTTAATTACTGTCTCGGGAAGCCTTGATCAGAACACTGAGGCTGAGTACTGAATTAACATTCATTCATTTTGATGATGTTCTACTGTATGGTACTGTTATGGCATAATTTTAAATATTCTTGTAATATTGCCATGCAGCAATGGCAATCAATTTTTCATACATGTGAAATGTACAAAATGTCATGACTAACTTAATTGCCTGTCTTAATTAGAGGCTGGGATAGGGGTACCAATTAAACACCATCACTAGTAAGAATCTAAATACATCAAATATTGTGATATGGAAAAAAATGATAAGAAGCGTAATAGAAGAGTATCTATGGAGGCCCTCAACCATCCAGGTCATGGTTGTCCCAAAGGCAATTGGACTTCCTTGGATTTTCTCTTCCAAGAAGCTTCTTCAGGTCAGTGTAAAGGAAGAGATTAAAACATCCTAGTATATGAGTGCCTTTCCAGATGTTACTGGATGCCTACTCTGAGAAACGTCAAATTTGTGGCCAACAATGAAGGATGCTGGGGGTTGGAAAGGAATTTGGGGGGGGCCTTTAGTGCAAGTGGGAAGTGGATTATTGATCGAAATGGCATTTCTACTTTGAGGAGCACTAAAACTCAAAAGATCTGAGGGGTCTTTCATGCTTTCTGAGCCTAGTTGTTTTCTTGCAGATGTTTCATATCAAATGTCAGGATTCCATCAATCGACCTAATTAAATCATGAGGTTTGAGCCAAACTTCAAAAAGCTTCAAATAATTCATTAGGAGCTACATATTGGCATGACCTTGGATACAGCCAATTCTGAGACACTGTCACCCCTAAGCCTGGTTTTTCCCCCACCACTCTGGGTGTATCATAATTCATATTTCCCAATGAAACACATCCATAGCTAAGAGTCATTAATCATATTCTCCAATTGGAGTTTTGTGAGACAGAAACTCCATTCCGTTAGTATAATCTTTGCAAAGTATGCATGGAATATACTTTCACTTCCAAACTGCTGCACTGTTCTTTTAAACTCCTTCCCCCTTCTGTTGGCAACTATAAAACAGGCATAGAAAATGTTGACACCCAAACTAAGTCACATCATCAGTGTTCATGGTCAGTGCTAGATGAGAAGTGGTGATGTTACCTCATTTGGCTCATGAAATATCTGCAAGGAAAGCGACCAAGCTCAGAGAGCATCAAGGATTCCTCATTTCAATCCTGACCTACAAATATTTCCCTTTACTGTTTATCAAAAGATCTCCCATATTGTCTCCTATACATCACACGTGGACAAATGTATTGTACAGATTAAGAGATGTTTTCAGAAGAACATTAGAAGAAAGTCCCTTCCCCTTGAATGGAGGGTTGAGCCCTCAAATATCTGGACAACTTGCCTCGATTGTAACTGGGTTTATCCCAACTGTGGGATGTTGCTTGTATGTAAGCTGTCTACCCACAGCTACATCAGACAACTTTTGATGTCAATCTCACTCTACATGACTCTCGGGCCACTTGAAGCTGGGTGGAATAATCCAGATTTTTTAGCTTCTAATGAAAAGCAGAACATCAAATCAATTCAAATCTCTGACTAGGGTCATAGAGCAGCCTAACTCTACAGCCATAGAAAGCGGCATTGAATTTTTAAAAGGATAAAACCGGACAAGACTGGATTGCAGAAAGTGGCAGTAAATTTAATCTAGATCTAGATTAAAAATAATCTCTAGATTAACATTATGTCCACCCATGTCCCAAACCCCAGCTTTACAAAGGTCTCCCCCAATTATTTTTTCCCCTTTTAAATCTGTACCAACAACTCACCTTACCCTAAACTTTTCCCCTTTAAAACTGCAAACAATCCTACCTAGAAAAAGGGTGTTTTTTTTAAGATTATCTTTCAACTGTCTTTCTTCTCCTATTACAAATAACCGAATCTGTCTTTAACTTTGCATGCTTTCTTAAGCATCAGATAATGAGCCAGCAGTTGGCAAATTAAAACACACAGCGGTAAAAAACAACAACCCTAAGATGGGAAACATTAAATGGCTACAAATTCACTAGTACAAGGAGAATTAAATGGCAGCCTTTATTACTACATAATCTTTTGAGATGGGTAGGTTTACCACTCATAAAATCTCCCTGCACAGATTCAGTTGCTTATGATAATTAAGCTCCAGACCTGCTGATAAAGATCCTCTTTAATAAGAAACAGTGTAATTCAAAGGGTTCCTCTGAGAACATAGCGACCGCTAACCTCTTAATTTAATTTTGCTCTGAGTTTTGCCCATCTATTCATCAGAAGAAATTATTACCCTTCTTCTGCAACCAGCCAGCCCCCCCCTTTCCTCTTCCCTTTTGCCAATCTCTCAGATTTACAAGCCACCTCCTGCAATATTATTTAATCTACCCTGTGACCTTAGCTCAATAAATTTGGTTTAATCTCCCTCAATAATCTCGTAATAATGCAAAAACTACAAACCGCCGGTAGGAAGCAAACACTCCAGATAAGACATGAAGAAATGATTGGCCATGAAAATGCGGGCAGGTTGAATTTTCTTTGTGAATGAGCTGCTCTGCAGAAGAAGGAAACAGCTTTTATATTAATCAGACAATAAAACGTATCCCAATAAAATGTATCTTTTGACATCAATGAAAACTAAATTGGATATTCTGGTCTAATTGATTTAAGGGAGTGTAAGCTTGATTAAGTCTGAGTCAAATATATGATGTCTGTTTCTCTTTCCAACACACTTCTGAAATCTTGCTTTCCATTGTTTGCAAAGTTTCTTTTGCAAAAGGGCCTTTTTTCTCCCCCCCCCCTCAGTCACAGAGTGTTTTACAAATGCTAAATTTTTTGAATTTATTTTCTTGTTGCGAGACGACAAAGAATGTTGCTGGTTTTATGTTTTTTTTAAATATATGGACCTTGAAGTCTCTCTTAAACTATAAATTAAGAGGCAAGCAGTTACAATTTACAAACCACGGAATGGGCAATTAGATATTGAAATTTGAACACTGACTTTATACTTTCGAGTTTCTAATATCTAAGAACTCTGTCTGTCCATAATTACCCCTGATTCCTCTTTGGAGAAAAAAAAATCAAAACAAGTGAAAATGATTTCTTTTCCATCAAACTGAATATGTTCTGTCTGCAAAGAAAAACCTGCAAAATAAAATTTCTGCATAGCGCCAATTCGTTCAGTGCATTTAGTGTGATTTCCTGAGGTTGCGTCTTAAAAAATTAAATCTTGAACTGCTTCCAGTAACTAATTTCCAATCTTTATTTTTCTTTTTTTCATTTTAGGTGCTATTCCCTACTTTCAGAAAACTTACCGGATGATGAGAAACCAAAATGCCAGCCTTACTGGGAGGGCAATGACCCCAGCACGCCATTATCTTTCAATCTCGAGGATATAATATTTGAACTACAGACAATGCTGGAAGATTAGAAAAGCTTTATCAGAAACTGGAGTTGGGAGTTCCTTTGCTAAGAAGCACCAAAGAAGACCAATGAAAGCAAGGAAGTCCGTTAATCAATAGTAGATTTAATATTTGATAGCATGGTCAGTTGAGAAACAAATCAAAAAGGGTTCCTTGGTGTTCTCTGAGCTTGGTTGTTTTCTTGAAGACATTTCATTACCCAACTAGGTAACATCAGTAGTGCTAGGAAGGAGGGAGTCTGCAGAAAGGAGGAGGAGGACTCTGGGTTCTTGGTGCTCTCTGAGCTTTGTTGTTTTCTTGCACATGTTTTATTCAATCCTGAGCTACAAACATTTTTGATCAATCAAAAGACATTTTTGGAGCAGGATTATGAAAGGTAGATTATCTGGAATCTGTTTTGGAGCTAGAAACTCAAGCAATATCCACACCAAAGAGCATTTCAAATAGGTAATGAGAAATAAAGGACCAACTGATGCCCTGTTTTATTGATGTTTACCGATATTTAATGATATTTTGGTCTTCGGTTGCATGACAAATAAACACCATCGAGTCACCCAAGAAATCAGGAATCGTATTATTCTGCTTGAACATGGGGTTGAATAAGAAGACCTCTAAAGTCCCATCCGACTCTATTATTCTGCTTTCTAATTAAGTCACCTTCTGAGATCAATGAAATTATATTTTGGCCCGGCAAATACTGGTCACACCTGATTGTGATCTTCATTGGGATTAGGTAGCTAGGAGAAGATTTCCCGTAATTGTTCTCTTCCCCCTCAGCAACCACAAACAGGATTTTGTCAGTCAGAGGGTGGGCTGCACAGAAAGCGCATAGATGATGCAATTTGGACTCTACCAAACTATGGTCATTGTATGCCATATGTCTTTGATGATGAAATCTGAATCTTCCATAATGAGAACCAGGATCAGATGGAAAAGCAGTCCTCCTTTCTGATCATATTACTGAATTGCAATGGGTACCTGTGATGACCCGGAGTGTAACATAAACATAACAAAATCCAAAATGTAAATAAATGTCCTTTAATGCCTCCAACTTCCCCACTGTTCATAATTCTCAGCTGGAGATAAAACATACTCAAAAAATAGTCTTTAAAAGAAAGCAATACAGTCTGAACTTAATGAGCAGATAGAGGTGATATAAAAAAACCAACAACTACAATGAAGAAATTTCCACAACAGACCACGATAAGTAATTACCAACTTCAAGGAGATAACAAGGCACAGTCTGTTGGAAGGACGCCAACCAAGAAAACTTCAGCTCAAAATAAAACACGCTTTGCTTCTGGCAACGCTGTGTTGTAACCGTCTTCTTATATACTATTCTCCCCAGCTGCAACTAATGAGGGGGATTATGGCCACTTCCTCTCTCGTAAACCAAGTTGTTTCTTCTCTGTTCCTCCCTGCATGTCTAGGATGAAAAGAGGATGGGCCTGGTTCCTCCTCTGGCTGCCCAGCCAGCCTCTGCCCTTCCCCAGCCTCCTCCACAACCTCCGGAGCCTCGACTCCCTGTCAACTATTCCTTCTCTCCCTCAGAGTCCAACTCTACCAAGGGCATGACAATACCTTCCGCAAAATCCTGTTTCTGGACTTAGACCACCTTTAATTTTTGATCATTGGTTGCTGGACAAAATGGTAGGGAAATCAGTCATCCCACTTTCCCCCCCCCCGTCCCACCCCCCACACGCATGTGTCAAGCTAAATGGATTACTGAAGATACAGATCTGTTTGCCTGTCTGCACTTGCCTTTAGACAATATTCATCAGTTCCACAAAAAGCTCTTGATTAAACAGAGAAGCCAAACAAATGTCAAGGTTCAAAGCAAAAGGTCCTTTGCTCCCATCTCACAATCCTCAAATCGGACTGATAGTTGTATTTTGCATTAACCCTAAGTAATTGTCAGCAGAAATGAAATCAGCTCACGGTTCTGAAGGTAGGAAAGTTGGCAAGGGAAACGGCTTATTTTGCCTTTAGGGAGAATAGAATTAGAATTAGAATTAGAATTAGAATTAGAATAGGGAATGGCAATGGCAATATAATCAGGAATGGGAAAAGAATAAAATAGAATAAGGAATGGGAATAGAATAGAATAGAATAGAAATGGGAATAGAATAGAATAGGGAATTACAATAGAATAGAATAGGGAATTAGAATAAATTGGGAATGGGAATTAAAATAGGGAATAGGAATAGAATAGAATAGGGAATAGAATAGAATAGAAATGGGAATGGGAACAGAACAAGGAATTAGAATAGAGAATTAGAATAAATGGGAATGGAAATTAGAATAGGGAATGGGAATAGAATAGAATAGAATAGAATATGGAATTGGAAGGGAGCTTGGAGGTCTTCTAGTCCAACCCCCTGCTCAAACAGGAGACCATTCTGGACAAATGGCTGCTCCATCTCTTCTTAAAAACCTTCACAATGGAGTACTCCCAACATCTGAAGGCAACTTGTTCGGGGGATAGATTGTTCTCACTGTTAGGAAGTTTTTTGGTTGGATCTGTCTTTGATGAAGACAGAAGAAGAAGAAGACGAGGAGCAGGAGGAGAAGGGACAGAGGAGGAGGAAGGGCCGACTTGTTTCCCAAAGCCCCAGAAGGCAAGACAAGAAACAATGAAGGGAAACTAATCAAGGAGAGAAGCAACCTGGGATTGAGGAGATACTCCTTAACAGTGAGAAGAATTAATGAACCAGTGAAACAGCTTCCCTCTAGACATTGTGGGTGCTTCATCACTGGAGGTTTTTAAGAAGGCACTGGACAACCACCTGTCTCAAATTGTACTATAGGGTCTCCTGCTTGAACAGAGGGGGGTGGACTCTGTTTTGTGGACTCCAAGGTCCCTCTGTTCTGATTGATTGACCTTCCATCTGTTACCTTCTTGTCTTGCCTGCAGAGAATTTAAATTTTGGCTGGGGGAATTCTGGGAGTTGAAGTCCACAAGTCTTAAAAGTTGCCAAAGTTGGACAACCCCTAGTTTAGCACACTCCTGGTATATGAAGCATGCAAAGAGACTTAGAAGTGGCTTCCTATTCATTAAGAGATGAGTAGTTTCCTCCTTTTGTCTGTTCAGAGCTAACACCAGGCTGCAATCCTTCCTTCCTTTGATACCGTTGGGTCGTTGTTGTCTAGTTCAAAGTTTCTTCTGCCACTCTGGCTAATGGGGTTTGGAACAACTCTTTTCGTAATAGATTGCCCCATCCCTTGAGTTGCCAGATTGATTGATTGATTGATTGATTGATTGATTGATTGATTTGAAAGACAGGTCGCAACGAGAAGGGCTGCTGGCTGTTAAATAACATTTGATGCTGCTCAGAGGAATGATAATTACAGCCGTTTAGTTAGGACGATTCACGGGGTTGCTAACAGCCACATTCCTGCAAGAGGCAGGCTCGGCCCTTGACCTTTTGCAAGGAAGTGGGGTCAAAAAAAAAACTTATCTGAAGTTGGCATATCAGGTCACATCGGTGAGGTGGGGAAAGAACTAGAGAGGAGCTCGTTCAATCACACTTATTTGGGGCAGGGGTGAGTGGGATGGAAGAAGATGGCAAACAGATTCATATAGTGATGAGTGAGAGGGATCAGGAGGGATTTGAGCCTGTACAATATCACCCAGACCTGTCCAAGGAAATACATGGAGTTCATGAGTATCATAAAAGAAAGATATTCATGTCTATGGCTCCTGGAGGGTGAGGTGATGTTCTCCAGCTCTTTTCTTTTCGAGATCAGACAAGTCGCCTTTCCCAGCCTAAATCGCTCCCAGATAGAGTTGGGCCTATAACACGCTAGGTTCACCCATAGAATCAGGACTAGAAAGGATCTTGGAGATGTTCTAATCCAATCTCCTGCACTGAGGATGTTTCCTAGCTTGGTAATGACTTAACAGATAATCAGAGTTGGAAGGGACCTTATAGGTCATCTAGTCCACCCAAGCGGGAGACCCTACATCATTTCTGATGTAGTCCGATCTCTTCTTGTAAGTCTCAAGTGATGATGCTCCTTCAACTTCAGAGGGCAACTTCTGTTCCATTGGTTGATTGTTCTCCCTGTCAGAAAATTCCACCTTATTTCCAGGTTGAATCTCTCCTTGTTCAGTTTCCATCCATTATTCCTTGTCTGGCCTTTGGGTGCTTTAGAAAATAGCTTGAGACCCCTTCCTCTCTGTGGCAGCCCCTCAAATATTGGAAGACTGCTATCCTGTCTCCCCTGGTCCTTCTCTTCCCTAGACTAGCCATGCCCAGTGTCAGGTTTCCAAATGATGAAATCCATTTAAAAAGAAAACAACGAAGTCCATCTTCCAAGACAATTTCTTTTATTTTGGAAAGCATGAAATTGGCAGTTCCTGCAATGGTTCCAGTCCCCTAATCATCCTGGTTGCTCTTCTCTGTACTTCTCTGTACTCTGTCAGATCTTACTCGCCAATCCTATCAAAGATTAAAATATCACAATTAGCCATTCCTGACTATTCTCTCTGGCAATTAGAAGAATCGCTACAAAAAAATGTAACTCCATTTATTCATCAAAAGGAAAACTTTTTATGGTAATTTCCAAGGGAGAAACCATTAGCTTCTTCAGGCAAACCGTTGGAAAGGCAAGATAGATCAAATTGTTGGAATTACTATTTAATACTTATTTATAGCACACATTTCTACAGATACCTTGGAGGCATGCTTTTTTTTAAAGGCCTCTAAAAGAACATACGTTCCTGTATTAAAAGAATAATGAAAATATATATTCCCCTGGTCTGTTTTGATGTTTTTCAATATTAGCTCCTGGTTTTTTTTCCTTCTTTTTTTCTTTTTTTGATGGAGATGTACAGCATCTATGCAAAAAAAAAATGTTTTTGATGAAGAAGTCAATAAGAAAAACCAAGAGCCCTCTTTAAAGGTATATTTTTTTAATAAAGGTAGGCACACAATAACTGCATTTTGAAATCTCCTCCCTTCCTGTGAATCTCTGAAGATAAATCCACTCAAACTGAGTGGAGCAAAATTCCAAGTTTCCATGTTGTATGTCAGGGCTGGGGATGACTTGTCAGTTCCTCCGATGTCTGGTTTAATCTTCAAAAAAAAAAAAAATGACGGGAAATTTGTTCAGGGAACTGTGCAGAATGACAAGATAGAGAAGGCTTGTAAAACATGGCACCTGTGTGGGAGCCTTGCTTTCTGTGGGCATCAAAAATTGTTGTTTTCTTTTGCCATTAGTCCACTGATGCTGAACAATTGAGCAGAAGGACTCCGGCTTAGTGGTGGAGTAGCTACTCTGTACTTAGAGAGTCCTGGGTTCACTTTCCCTGAAGAAAGTGCTTGGTCTGAAACCCCCGGAGAGCTATAACCAACACTGAAGATCAGGAGGCCCTAAGATCCCCTAAAGTCCCCCCAGATGTGATTGTTGAACACTGATGTCATATTCTCCTGGCTTTTGTGGTGGGGAAGCAGGTGGAAGTGTTTTGTAAACCTTCCAAAGGCATGCAGGATGTTATCAGAGGAATGTCTAGCATGAAGGATCAGGACCACACATTAAGACTTATTCTATGATTAGATGGGTGTCCAATAAATTATATGTATGTATATATATATATGTATGTATGTATAGTATTCAGCTTTGTTCGGGTATTTTCCCACATCATTGTAGTTGTACTTTTAAAGTTGTAGTGATGTTTCGGCAGAATCTCATCTGCCATCATCATCATCAATACAGAAGCCTGATGATGTCAGATAAGATTCTGCCGAAATGTTGCTACAATTTTAAAACCACTGATGCATCATCAGAAAATCTTCAGAACTGTAAAGCCTTCAAACTTGAAATTTGGCATGTATGTTCCTCTTGGCTTCTAAGTGCTCACTAAGAAAGGATTTTTTGAAATGATCATCAGAGCGTTAGTATTTCGTATTAACACGCTCTGATGCGAAGGAGTTTTACTCCCCCTCCCCACCTGAAAAGAAATCTGTTCCAAAGGTAAAACACAAATAGAGGAGTTTCAGTTTTAGTTTCATAGTAGCAACCAGCTTTAGTGCAGAATAGTTGAGTTAAGCCATGCCCAGGCTCCTTGCTGTCTCCTTGCTCACACAGCAAACAGTTTCCAAACAGCCGTCATCTCTCTCACACACTGATAGGACGCTGGCCAGATGAATAGCGATGGATGCTGGGAGGCAGAGGCAGAGGGTTTTTTTTACCTTATTTTCCTCCCCAAAAACTAAGCCTGACCACATAGTTTCATAGCAAAACACAAGTATCGAACTATAAATAAATAAATTGCAGGTAAGAATATTTATTGCTCATGCCTATGGACTAGAATCTAGTCAACTAACAGTCAACCCTAAAATGGCACTAGATAAAAGTCGATGGAATTCAAGAGGGGTTGGACTTGAATAGCTTGTGACAACTTGACAACTCCAGACTGATTCCTCTCTTGACTCCACCCCAGGCCCTGCAGCTCCTCCTGAATGAAAAATATACCTTTTAAATACTCTGGAAAAATTAAACATCTCATGATCTAAGAACTTGGTACCCCAACCAAAATTGTAGCCTGTATCAGATTCCCAAAGAATATACAAATAAAATAAATGTGATACAAATTCAGGAATTGGAATGGCAAGATCTGATCCAAAACCATCACCTGAGATTCAAAAATAAGAAGAACCTGAGATGCCCCCCCCAAAAAAGGGATGCAGCTTTAAACATCTGCTGGCTGCTACTATCTTGCCTTTTTTTGACCAGCTGGAATGCTCCTAATGTACAACCTTTCATGCGCTGTTCCCAAATCAAGGCAAAACTCTCCTTTCCCCTCCCTTTTCTTTTCCTTTGTTGTTATTTCTACTCTTCTATTAATATTTAGTTGTCTCACTCAATTAATGTTTCATGACAGAATCCAATTCAAGCAGGAATGGAATCTTTGCAATATAGGAAACAGCTGCAGGTAAAATTGGCACTTTATTTATTTTTCATTCATCTCTAGGTTGTAGTCGTCTCTGGCTCCAATTGGAAGGTTAGTTTCAGAGCTGAAAATACCTGCAGGCTATTGTAGCTGAAGCTAGTGTGGTACCTCACACTCCCTCACTGCCATGCGTGCTCTGGAAGAGTGGCGTGGTTTCGAGCATTAAAAAAAACGAAGGGGGAATTAAAAACAAAAACAAAAGCTCCTAACTTCAGCTGGATTGTCCGTGTGTCATCCTGGCTACCACGCTGCTTTTTCAAACAAGCAAAAGCATATTTTATTTGAGATGTTTGTAAACTTGGAAGGTTTGCTACGGAAGCTAGGCAATTCTCCCATCCCATGGCAATGGTCACATTTCAGAAATCATGGAGTCCTTGGCATTCTCTGAGCTTGTTGGTTTTCTTGCAGTTGTTTCATGACCCAATTAAGTAACATCTTCAGTGCTAGAAGGGAAGAGGGTTGTGGAATGGAAGAGAGTAAGAGGAGGACGAGGACAATGACGATTGTGGGGTCCTTGTTGCTCTCTGAACTTGGTGGTTTTCTTGCAGACATTTCATGACCCAACTAGGTAACATCATCAGCTCATAAATGTTATGTCTGCAAGAAAATTGCCAAGCTCAGAGATGACCAAGGACCCCAAAGTTCAACCCTGAGCTACAAATACTCTCTTCTATTGATTTCATAAATCATTTAAGAGGGAAATCTGTTGATTGGGGAACAATTTCCAGTGAAGTCAGTTAAATGGACCTTGTTTTAGTATACTTTGCTAAATCTAACATTTAGCATGCAGACTAATTATTTGTCCAATCGATGCCATTTAGTGGACTTAGGTTAGTTAAATTGTCCCCTTCAGAAAGAACTTTTCCTTGTTAAACCACTTTATGCTTCACAATGTGAGGCAGGCCTCGGAGTTTAGGTGGGCTTTTATACACCTGGAAAAAAATGGAGCTTTGGAGCATTGGTAAACTGTCTTCCATGGATCAGCGTCATGAGTTATTTGCTTTTTCTTTACTTGTCCTTGCTTGTTGTCTTTTAGAAGAACATCCCAGAGAGGCAGTGCTGTTTTGTCCACATTATTATCATTTGATGTATTCCCTGGAATGCATCTGGGTCGTCCCTTGCAATTTGGGATATTGTATTTGGGAGTTGAGGGGGCGCGATGGCTCAGCAGTTAAAGATGCTGAGCTTGTCAACCGACAGCCCAGGTTTGAGACCCGAGTGCCGCACGATGGGGTGAGCTCCCATTCCTTGCTCCAGCACCTGCCCACCTAGCAGTTCAAAAGCCTGCAAATGCAAGTAGATAAATAAGTACCACTTTGGTGGGAAAGTAACTTTGTTCCATGTGCCTTTGGCGTATAGCCATGCTGGCCACATGACCACAACAATTGTCTTCGGATAATGCTGGCTGCCTCGGCTAAGAAACAAAGTTGAACACCACTCTCTAGAGTCATACATCACTGGACAGGGAAACCTTTACCATTATCTTTATTTAGGAGTTGGGGTGAAACTGACTAGAACAGTGGTCACCAACCAGTGGGCTGGAGACCACTGGTGGTCTGCGAGAAAATTTTGGTGGTCTGTAGAGAAATGTCACCCCCAAAGCAATTAATACAGGCTGCGTGGGAACACAAGCCTTGTGTTCCCACATGGCCGTGGGAACACAAGGCTTGCATTGCTTTCATTGCGAACAACCCGAGGTAGTGAGGAGAAGAAGGATAGGGCGGGGGGGGGGGAACTTGCCCCCTGGGCTGCTTTCTTTCACCTTGCCACCGGGCTGCTTCTTTCCACTTCTTTCTTCTTCTGCTTTTGGCTGCATACAAGGAAAGCAGCAAAAGTCTTTCTTTCTCTCCCCCAGAAATGAGTCTTTGGGACCCTGCAAGGCCTCCTGCTCCAAGAGGCTGCGCCGGCATGACAAGTCTCACAAAGACTCATTTCTGGTGGAGTTTGGGGGAGAGAAAAAAAAAACTTCTGCTGCTTCTGCTGCTTTCCTTTCATGAAGCCAAAAGTCTCTCTCTCTCTCTCTCCCTACCTCCCTCCCTCCTTCTCTCCACCCCTGAGAACAGAGCTGGAGACGGTATCATGTGATCCCAAATAAAGAACGATCGATTGGTAGGAAAACGGGGTGGGGGATTTTCCTACAAACTTTTTGGGGGATTTTCCCAGGGTCTCTGCTGTTTTCTGCAGAGACCCTGGGAAAACGTCAGCAAGCCACGGTCAATCAAAATTCGTATTAGTGGTCTGCAGGATTTAAAATTATGAGTTTGGTGGTCCCTGAGGTCCAAAAGGTTGGCTACCCCTGGACTAGAGTTCTGACAGTTTCTCCTTTCATCTTGAGAATAATAGTTGAGAATGCAGATAGCACTTTCTAAACCAGCTCCCACCTTGGTCATTGTAATGCTACCATACAGAAAAAGAAGGCTTTCCATTTTATTTATCCAGGAGATGATGGGTGGTTCATGCATTGGGAAACTTCCCATGACTGCAATAATTAGTATGGGAGAAAAAAAAATAACTGAGAGACAGATTTAAATATTGAGAATGATCTAGCAAGTACATTGCTTTTGAGTTCCACCAGTCTTTTATGAAGCCAATCAAACCGGTTTTATTTGTTTTGTGTTAATGAGCAAACAGGTTTGTTCATTTTTTTTAAAGTGTCAAATATTACCTATCGAAGGAAGAAAACTGTCATCTCAAATTCATAAGCAGAATGGGAAAATGATGCTTGGTCTAAGTTGGAGTCAAATCATCCATAGGCATTTACCCTAAACTATTTTCAGATTTGAAATTTATTTAGATGCCATCATCATTACACCCTGGCAAAATGTGGTTTGGGTTGCAGGTAAGTAAAATTAGAACAGCGATAATTATAGTTGCCTTTATGTGGTGTGTGAAGCAATAAGACATTCCTTATTGCCGTTTTTTCCCCTCTATAGTTAGTCAAAGAGGTGTTGTTTGCATTTTATTTCTGTGTCTCCTTAAGGCAATTCCTTTTTTCCCCTTCATTTCCCGCACCTCTCAAATAAATCAGAGGAATAGTTGTCAAAATATTGGCCAAATAGCAGCTTTACAAATTAATCCCTTAGCTTGATACCTGCAAACAAAGGTTGAACTCCATAATTGGCATTTGAAATGGTAATTAACTGATTAAGAAAGCACCAGGCAGTTTGTATGTGTGTGTGTGCAAAATGGCACCAGGTGTGCAAGAATCATTAGATATTTTTTGCATCAAAACACACCTTTGAGTTGTTCCCTTTTTAGCGTCATCTTGCCAAGTGCCAATTTGATTGGATAAGTAGTTTGTATGCAGTTTGCGGGGGGGGGGGGGGGGGAAAAAGGGGGGGGGGGGGGGGGGGGGGGGGGGGGGGGGGGGGGGGGGGGGGGGGGGGGGGGGGGGGGGGGGGGGGGGGGGGGGGAGGAAAAAGAGGATGGGGATGGTGGGCTTGGGGGAGGAGGGAGAAACCGCCCAATATTCTTTCTTTAGGATTGATGTGTTTATTACTTTTTGTGACAGAGCTTCCCAAGGCAGATGTTCAATATAGGAACAAGCTGCTTGAGAACGAGGCAAAGGGAGAGAGGGGTGGTGCGAATGCCGGAAATTGAGAAAGTTATCATAAGCACAAAATTGTTATTGAAGGTTTTGCTCCGAGCGTTTGTAACGCTTGTGTTATATACTCTTCCGCAGACAGTAATCTAACAGGGAATTACAGAAAGCGGATTGCCAATATCTATACATTGGATTGTATGCTCAGGAGCTACCTCCCCACAGGCCGAGCGCTTGTGCCTTAGGGAGGAGAAGAGAATTCCCCAATGGGGCTCTTTCGGGCTGCCAGTTGGAAAAAAAAGATCCAGAAATTGGAGGAAAGGAAAGAAAGTGAAGAAAAAAAAACAAAACTTGGCACCTTCTCCTCTTTCGATGATTCTTGAGCAAGAAAGAATTGTGGTCCATGCACGGCTCTCCTGGATGTGAGAAAAGCGGCAACTGTTGAATGCATGGGGAGAGGGGCTTGTACTCGTGTCTGAAGCACGGAGGCACTTCTGGGATGAAAGGATTAGCCAGTGACATCACCGTTGCATGACAGGAGTTGGGGGGTTCCTGTCATGTCCCCGGCAGAAGCTGGAGTGAAGGACGAGAGCTCAACCTTGCCCATGGCAGATTTGGGGTCTCGAACGTAGGCTTGCTAACCTCCTGCCCAGCCTTCCAACCACTTGAATCACTGTGCTGCTATTGATGCAGAGGTATAAATGGTCTACCACCATTTCTGTAGAAAATCAGCCTCAGCTGGAAGGTGGAGTAAAATGTGTCATCAGTTTGGAGTCACTGTGTTGTCACAAGAGACCCATTCCTCCCCCCAAAAAAATTCTATTGTCCCTTTTCTAGGGCCAATTTAGCACTGACTTTAGTTGACTAGATTCTTGTGTTTAGATCAAGGGTCTTCAAACTTGGCAAGTTTAAGACTTGTGGACTTCAACTCCCATAATTCCTGAGCTAACATGACTGGAGGAGGAATTCTGGGAGTTGAAGTCCACAAATCTTAAAGCTGTCAAGTTTGAAGACCTCTGGTCTAGATCATAGCAATTAACTCTTCTGGGCTTTGAACCCATTGAATGATCCTGATTGTTTGTGCTTGACAATTTCCAAGTATTCCTTTTGGTGCTTGATTTGGGTTGATCTCCCTACTCCAATCTGATTGCTAAGACATTCGATTGTAGATGGAAAAAAAAAAGTTGCATTTGCGTACTGCACTTAGGAAGTGTTTAACCACTGTTGACTAAGCCCTAGATCCCAAAGATGCTTTTTTTCAAGAGGCAACTGGACTTTCTGGGTTTTTCTTTGAAGATGTTTTGCTTCTCCTCCAAGAAGCTTCTTCAGCTCCATGTAATGGAAAAGATTAAAACTCAAGGTCCTGCTAAATGAACCCTGTGCAATTTGATTGGTGCCATGACTCAAGAATATATGAGCGCCAACACAAACCCATGGTTCCTTACTCCAAAACTCAACCTCAAATCCTTTGCTTGCTCTTTCCAGTTCCTTAACAAAATATCATGGATTTCTCTCTCTGGTTTAACAGTTGCAGGATCTTTTGACCTTTCTGCTTGGAAGGAAGGCAAGCTTTTTCATCATATTATTTCTTGCCTAGTGCAAGACTTGGAAATATCGTTTAGCACTATCAATTTTGAGTCAGTAGGTTGGGGATGGGCAACAGTTCCCTCTTATGGAGCTGTTTAATGTAAGCCAGCAATATTCTCCCTTGACAAAGCATAAATTAAGGTCGTGTCACCAGAGGTCATTAATGGACTTAGGAGTGTCAATACAGAAGGCAGTGGAGTTCCACCTGCTTAATATTAAGAAGTGCACTCTCCTTAGTGCATCAAGGCTCTTGGGGAGACTGACAAGACACAAGGAGGTGTGTTTAAGATTTAAAGTGGTTCAATTGATGACAGAATTTGCTTCCCAAGAAACTTGATGCCTGGAGTTGCAGGTCAAAAAGGCTGCCAGCTAGCAATAGAAGCCCTGAAGGTTAAGTTTTTTTCCCCTTTTTATATCTTTAACTAGTTCTATATCTGTGCTTCACTATGAAACCATGTGGTCAGGCTTAGTTTTGGGGGAGAAAAATAAGGGGAAAAATTGTGCCTCTGCCCACCAGCATCCATTGGTATTCATCTGGCTAGCATCCTGTCAGTGTGTGAGAGAGTTGAGGGCTCTTTGGAAACTGAAGAGCATTTGCTGTGTGAACAAGAAGGAGACAGCAAGGAGCTTTGGCATGGCTTAGCTCAGCTGTTCTATACTAAAGCTGGTTGCTGCTGTGAAACTGAAACTCCTCTCCTCTGCTTATGTTTTGCATTTGGAACAGATTTCTTTTCAGATGGGGAGCAGGAGTAGAACTCCTTAGCACCAGAGCGTGTTAATAATAATATGCAGAACAGTGGATGACTACTCAGTTATTATTTTTCATTTTGTTTCTTGCAGAAGTCATGTCAGGATGATTGCTTAATGCTCACATGTTTAATTGAGGTTCATCGATGATTAATAATTTTAGCAACTGGGCCCTTGCATAATCTTGGACTTATATATTTTAGATCCTTGATTGCCAACTCAATCTTTTCTCATTTTGATTCCTCTTGTCTCCTTTTTCACTCCAATATTTCCTGATACTTTTGATATACACCAGGCTGTTTAATATCCTTTGGCTTTTCTTTATATTTTTTGGTATTTTTGCAATTACAGGATTCCTTTGTTTTCCATCTTGGAAAGACTAGATTTTAACTTTTTTTAAATGCTTACTCTCTGAATTTTGCACTTTGGATCTATCTTTCAAGTTTTCTGCTTTAAGAAAAAGAAAAAGACAAGACAAAATAAAGTAAAATAAAAGGGATGAAGGGGAAAATTTTCCACCTTCAACCCCAGAGGCTGATGCCAGATTAAACCATTAAGACTAGATTAGATTATGTAGACAAAATATTTATCTCAATATTAAACAACATATCCATACTAATTGCAAAAGAGTAAGCCTTTCAAATCACAAAAGACTCTTGGAAATACTTGTTTCAAACATCTTTTTTCCTTTCTTTTATTTTTTATTTTTTGGAGAAAAAATAGTGAAGAATGCCAGAAAAGAATCACTCACTGTCGATCTGAGCATCCATATCTTTGTATCTTGTCTTGTCACTCCCTTTGTTTTTTCAAAATAAAAGTATGCTTTCATCAGCTCCCCACATACCACCAATTTGCATGGAACTAGAGTTACTAAGCCTGCATTTGCTTCGAGTTTTGATATGCCATAATTGTTTCCAGATCTGACAGTCCAATTTGGATCCATCACTAAATGACTTAATCAATGATTCTAAATTAGTGGAGAACTGAGCTTTGGAAGAACATGTTCCTTCTTTATGGTTTTCATTCTCAATAAATGTTGAAATGCCTTTAGTGGTCTTGGGGGAGGGGGAAAGGGTGCCTTATGAAAATAATTTTCATAATCAGCAATATTTTACATAAAGGTGTGACAGACCCCGACATTCCTCTTCCGTGATTCTTCACCAAACTTCAGTGGTGCCTATAATCTCTTGATTGACATTCGCCAAATAGCTTTCTGTATTTGCCTTGGAATAATTGAGATGTCAAATAACTTCAAGCCCGGTTCATTGATTCCATAAGGGACCTTGAATAAATATTTTGAAGGTAGGGGGCGGTATGCATTGAGGAGGAAAGGAAGATTAATTCTCTTGGCTGGAAAAATAGACAACCTGGAGGGGAAAAAAATCTGGGTTGGGTTGTGCATCTGGCAATGAAGACTCTGATACCCCTTGGTTGAAATGGTGTGAATGTTTATATATATATATATATATATATAAAGTTTTCGCGGGTACTTACATGTATGCTGTTCAGCTTCCTTCGGGTATTACCCACGTCATTGTAGTTGTGCTTTTAAGTTGTAGCAACGTTTCGGCAGACACACACACACATATATGTTGTGTGTGTGTGTGTGTGTGTGTGTTGTATGGTATTCAGCTTTGTTTGGGTATTTTCCCACATCTTTGTGGTTGTGCTTTTAAAAGTTAAACCAAAACGTTGCTATAACTTTAAAAGCACAACTATAATGATGTGGGAAAATACCTGAACAAAGCTGAATACCACACACACACACACACACACACACACACACACACACACACACACAAATGTTTCCTTAAAAATAAAACCGAACTGGAAAATAATCCCTAGCATGATTTTTCAGGATGCTCATTTTATATAGCCCTACCCCAAATAAGCCCCAGTTAAAGATCTTCAGCCAGATGGACACATTTAGTACTATATTTCCCAAAAATAGGACATAACCAGAACATAAGCCATAATGCGCGTTTTGGATCAAAAATTAGTATAAGACCTGGTCTTACTTGCGGGGAAACACAGTCTATCTATCTATCTATCTATCTATCTATCTATCTATCTATCTATCTATCTATCTATCATCAATTAAATCTATATCATATATATCTATATCTATCTCTCTATCTCTTCATCTACACAACACAGCACACACAAAACACACACACACAACACACCACACACACAAAACTCACACACACACACACACACACACACACACACACACACACACACACACACACTGGCCAACAGATCCTTCTGAAAAGACCTCAAGAAAGAAGTCAAGGTTATTAGCCCTTTTTCAGCAATGTCCCTTTCTAACCAGGGTTCAGCTCTGAAGTTGCACATAACCCCATAAACTTTAAGTTACAGAAGACACAAAGTGAAGATAACCAAAGATACTATTGCTATTCCCTTCAGAGTTGCAAGAATCTGGCTTGGTAGTTCCTACTCTTACAAGACGGTTAGGAACAGAACTATGAAAGCTCTGAATTCAACCAATCCATCAGAATAGAACTGGAAAGGACCTTGGAGGTCTTCTAGTCCAGCCTCCTGCTCAAGCAGGAGACCTTATACCATTTGAGACAAGTGGCTGTTTCGTCTCTTCCATTGGTAGATTGTTCTCCCTGTCAGGAAGTTTCTTCTTAATTCCAGGTTGCTTCTCTCCTTGATTGGCTTCCATCCATTGCTTCTTGTTTTAACTTCTGGTGCTTTGGGAAATAAGTTGGTCCTCCTTCTTCTTTGTGGCAGCCGCTCAAATTCCATGAGAGTTGAATTAGCCAGCTAATTTTGTGACCTTAGCTTCAGGTTTCTACAGCTTGAGTTGACCTTTGCTAAGCCTCGATGAGTTTGCATCCAGATAGCTTTTAGCATCTTTGTATTTTGGTTTTGATTTTCTTTTAAAATAGCAAAGGAGGGAGTGGGATTTTTTCCCCCTTCACACTAGGCTTTTAGCAGGTATCCCATATTTAAACTTCGGAGTGAATGCTTCCTCGCTGAGCAAGAGCTCTCTTTTAACCCTGTTCCCACTTCACTTCATAAAAACCATTCATGGCTGAAATTGCATTTGGGGCGCAGAGAAATGCACACCCTCAACAATGCAGAAACAAAGCAAAGTGGAGGGGGGGGATGGAGAATCATTGGACAAAAACCAGGGAAGCATCCCAGATTGTGTGTTCCCTCTCATATCTCAAGGTGACACTGGTCCTGAGTGAAAATTAGGTAGAAAACACCGTAGCCAGTTGATCAGAAAAAATAGCAGTAAGGAGCCATTTTTAGTACTTGGAGCAATCCGTAAATAATCCTAGCGATCTTGTACTTTAAATTAGTGGCATGCCTATAGAGAAAGAGCATCAAAAAGGTTAGAGAGCAGCCACAATCAGGTGTGATTGAAACCATACCCATTTGAACATGCATGCGACATGATTTCAGCTGCTGTTTTGACTCTTTTGATAGCCTGCCCCCCAAACACCCTAGCTTATGATTGCCTAAAGCAAATAATAATATAAAAAAAAAATATGCAAGACATCGTGTCACCCCTAGTCCTGCTTTTCATGTCAGGTTTAATGAAAAGAAGACATGATAGCAGTCTTCCAATATTAGAGGGGTTGCCCCAAAGAAGAGGGAGTCAACCTATTCTTCAAAGCACCTGAAGGCAGGACAAGAAGCAATGGGTGGAAACTAATCAAGGAGAGAAGCAACCTAGGACTAAGGAGACATTTTCTGACAGTGAGAACAATCAATCAGTGCAACCGTTGTTTGCCTCCAGAGGTTGGGGGTGCTCCAACACTGGAAGGTTTTAAGTAAAGGTTGGACAACCATTTGTCTGAAATGTTATAGGGTTTCCTGCTTGAGCAAGGGGCTGGACTAGAAGACCTCCAAGGACCCTTCCAACTCAAGAAGAGATTGGACTGCCATCTGTCAGAAACGGTGTAGGATCTCCTGCATGGGTAGGGTTCCAACTCTGTTAATCTGTAATCTTGTTATTCTGTTAAAGAGCTATGTTTGGGGTTCTTATCTTTGTCCTATACTATATATCAGTGGTGACTAACCTTTTTGGGTTCCTGTGCTGAAAATTGTGCACGTTCTCACACACACGTGCTCACGTGCCAGCATCCAGAAGGCCATGTGCGGCCCCTCACACCCTCTGCTCATGCGTGTGCGATTCCCCCCCAGGCCACCTCCTTACCTGCACTGCGTGCCTTCCAGCTGATTTTCAGCCCATTTGAGGCCTTTTTCAGCCTCCTAGAGGCTCGAGGGAAGCCTCTGCAGCCTTTGGAGGCCGAAAAACGGGCCTGTTTCATCACTTCCGTTATTTCCGGAAATACAGGAAGTGATGAAATGGGCTTGTTTTTCAACCTCCAAAGGTGTCAGAGGTTTCCCTCTGGCTTCTGGGAAGCCGAAAATCAGCTGGGAGGCACACGCATGCGCAGTGCAGCTAAGTTTGCATGTGGCATGCATGCCATAGATTCAACATCACGGTTATATATTATTTTTGTTGATTAGAACAGATCTCCATAAATGAAGATCAAGGTCTGCATGTCAGTTCAAAAACCTTGGATTTTTAACCTGGCCAAAAGGGTTAAATCCACGGCCATGACAATGAGATATAGTAGGGTCAATGCAAGGGTCTGCTTGTCATAGAGGTTAAAGGCTAAAAAAATCCCCGGAGACTGTGAATTCTAGACTCACCATAGGCGCAAAGATAACTGGGCGACCTTGGGCCAGTCACTCTCTCGCTTTCTCAAATCTCTCAAAGCAAGTGCAGGAAGTCAGCACCCACCCCTCTCCTAGAAAAATGAAATATCCTAGGAAATATTAAAAAGGCAGAATATTTCCCCTAAAAAGAGAAGTAGAAACTCAGAAGCAGAAACCCCTCAGAAGCAGAAGCTCACCCGCACACCTTTGTTAATGGGTGGGCCATTAAGACCTGGGCCAAAGTATTCTACATAACAAAGGCCTCTGCCTATCTCACCACCTGGCCTGGGAAGATTGCATCAGCCAGCACTCAGGTGAAGCCATGTGGTGCATCTAAGACCCCGCCCCGGGAGTCTGACAGCCAGTGGGATGCATTTCTTACACAGGAACAGGAAACAATATGGTGGGGCCCAACAGAGGGTATATAACTAAGGGTCTCTCAGCATCTTTCCTCTTCTTTTCCTTCACCCAACATCTTGAAGCATGCAATCATCCTTTTCACTTTGGAGCTCCAAGCCATGTGGTCCTGTCCACCATTAAACCATCTTTCCAAACAGCCTCTGAGTTTCTAATGTCCTTTTGCCCCCTTGGAACCGAACCCAGAAGGATATTTCTTCCAACGCAAGCAATGGGGAACCACCAGACCTCTTCCAACTCTGTCTTTTCTATTATATTCTGTCATTCCCAGCGATGGCAACTCCCCACGACAAAGACGTATGAACTGTACAACTGTCGGGCAAAGCAATGCTTGATTTTCCTTCTATTAGCTTTCACTGGCCATGTCCAGCCGCTGCTCCGTTAATGGCTTTCTGCCAATACTGTAAAAATGCTAACTTGCTTGATCAATGCTAAAAATGGGCCTTCGTATAAATGGCTTCAACTTTTTCATTATTATTATTTTTTGAAAAGCAATCCCGCTGCATTGAACCGTTCAAATTGTCGAAGTTCTTTAAAAAAAAAGAAAAGAAAAGAAGAAAAGAAAGAGAACCGAACTACCTTAATTCATTTTGAGCCTGGGACACAATCTTAAGTATTTTATTCATCACCTTTAAAAAAAAAAAAAAACCAGTATTGGCAATCGATGTTTCAGTTTGCTAACATCCATCTTCATAGAGTAATAAATTAGGGGAGACGTATTGATAGTTTTTGAGCAAGCTTTTAAAATTTACATACTAATGACAGTTGCACCTTGGCGACTTTTTGATTTCTGTTGTTGTTTACTGTTAGTGACTAGATGGCTGTTTCTGCCACCCGGGAGCCATATTTTTACCTTCCAAAGGGAAATTAAAAAAGGTATTTCTCCATTAAATATTCCATGTAAGCTCTTTAGTTATTCAATGCCTTTCCACTGATTAGAAAAGAGGCACAGCTTATGTTGTTGTCCCTTGTTAAAAGCAGTTTATGTTTAGAAAGGGGTTAAGCAATTATAGTTTATTAAAAAGACTCCCTTTCCAGGCATGGATTAAAACTTCACAACTACCTACTATGGAACAATACAGAAGCATCTGATGATGGCAGATGAGATTCTGCCGAAACGTTGCTACAACTTTAAAAGCACAACTATGATGACGTGGGAAAATACCCAAACAAAGCTGAATACCATACATGTAAGTACCTGTGAAAACTTAAGAAAACATATATATATACACATACACATACATACATTCATACATATATATGAATGCAGTTCAGCTTCCTTCGGGTATTATCCCACATCATTGTAGTTGTGCTTTTAAAGTTGTAGCGATGTTTCGGCAAAATCTCATCTGCCATCATCAGGCTTCTGTATTGATGATGATGATGGCAGATGAGATTCTGCCGAAATGTCGCTACAACTTTAAAAGCACAATACCCGACTTAGCTCACCTAATCTGTACTAAAGCTGCTTGTGCTGTGAAACTATAACTGAAACTGAAACTTCTCTCCTCTGCTTGTATTTTGCATTTGAAAGAGATTTCTTTTCAGGTGAGGAGGGGGAGTAGAATTCTTTAGCATGTTAATAATAATAATATAGGAAACAGTAATGCTCTGGTGGTCATTTCCAAAAATTCCTTTCTTAGTGAGCACCTGGAAGCCAAGAGGAACATATGTGCCCAATTTCAAGTTGGTAGGCTTTACGGTTCTGGAAATTTTGAGATGATGCGGGAGTGGATATTTGTTGAATTATCAAATGCACATTTAGGCTGTTTTCCAATACAAGATGCCCAGGTTGAAATACAGTTCAAATATATGTCTCTGGTTGGTAGTGTTGGGAATAAGAACACAACTCTTAAAATTCCTAAACAACCCAGCCATTGCTAACTGGGGAATTCTGAGAGTTATTTTCCCAAGACTTGTGGAGGGTACCAGGTTGGAGAAGTCAACCTGAAAACAATACAAGCCGACCACACGCTTAAAACTTCATAAATAACGACACATAAAACAACTCCAATATAATAACTCAGGTGAGTTTTTAGAGTTCAGAATTCCATAAAATTGCAGCTGACCCATCATGAAATAGTGTGAGATATTTGGGCAAGTCATGTTCTTTTTATGGCCATCAAAATAAGAGATATACAGTTGAGGTAGCCCTCAACTTATAACCATTTGTTTGGTGACTGAAATTACAATGGCAGTGAAAATAGTGATTTAAAACTGTTTTTTACATGACTGTTGAAGAGAGGAGGAGATGGAGGAGGAGGAAGGGGTATTTGATGGAGGAGAAGGAAGAGGAAATGGAGTAGGAGGAACAGATTGAGGAGGAAGAAAATGTGATGAGGAAGAGGAGATGGAAGAGGAGGAGGAGGAAGAGGTGTTGATGGAGGAAGAGAGAGGAAGAGGTGGTGATGGAGGAGGAGGAAGAGATAAGGAGGAAGAGGTTGATAGAGGAGATGGAGAAGAAGAAGAGGTGGTGATGGAGGAGGAGGAAGAGATGAGGAAGAGGTTAATGGAGGAGGAGATGGAGAGGAATAAGAGGTGGTGATGGAGGAAGAGGAGAGGGAGATAGAAGAGGTGGTGATTGAATAGGAGGAGGAGGAGGAGGAGGAAGATCCAATAAAGAAGTCGCAAGTAAAAAAAAAATAGGAAGGACCAGAAAAGAGGACACAATTGCCTTTAAAGCAGGCAACTGATGGTCGCACAAAGGTGATATTATGCACAGTTTCGGAACATATTGAGAGCATGTTAAATTAGCTCTCCCTTTTGTNAAAGCAGGCAACTGATGGTCGCACAAAGGTGATATTATGCACAGTTTCGGAACATATTGAGAGCATGTTAAATTAGCTCTCCCTTTTGTAAAACCAATCCTGGGATTATGTATAGAGAATTAGGATATTAGGGGCAGCCAGGAGCCTGCCTGGAGAGGCTCCTTTAGATGAAACCCACGAGGAGGAAGTGTCCTCCCGCAGCCTGTTTTCCAGAAAAGGAAACCCAAGAGGTGTGGAGATGGACACGTTTTCATCTGGTTATCCATTTCCTTCCAGGACAGTGGGAGGGAGCCCCAACATTACTGATTTACACACTCCACACAAGTGAGCCTTGTTCGGCATTGAATTGCAGTGGGGTCTTTCTGCCCGTCCCCTCTGCTTTTTGAATTTAGAGGACTCTTCAAAGAGGAATTGCTAAATTTCATAAGATCATAATAATTTCCCGCTTGGAGCTCGTGGCCATTTGGATAGATGGGATGGCTTTGATTTATTCATTATCAATCTCTGTCCCGAAGAACAGGACACAGAGGAGAAATTTGGGGGAGAGAGAGGGAGGGAGGGAGGGAGGGGGAGTGTACATGTTTGTGTGTGTGTGTGCTCAGGGAGCAGGAGAGCCAGAAAAAATCTTTTTTAAATAACTATTCTTCCCTGCTGCCTTCATCCAAACATACACAAATACACATACACACACACATACACCATCACCTCTGTTTGTTTGTCACTTTGGAAGATAATTGTGGCTTTCTTTGCTGCCCAGGAAGTCTCTGTTGTTTACTAAATATTTCAAGGCCCTTGGCAGCATAGCAACCCCACATTGGTTAGCTAGATAAGTGTATTTTCTATCTTTCAGTCTATCTCTAGAGTATCTGTCAGCTTACAGTATCTCTCTCTCTCTTTCTCATCTATCTTTCCATCCATCTATCTATGTAGCTACCTACATCACAGATTCTATTCTATTCTATCCTCTCCTATTCCCTTTCCCATTCCATCCATCCATCCATCCATCCATCCATCCATCCATCCATCCATCCATCCATCCATNTATCCTCTCCTATTCCCTTTCCCATTCCATCCATCCATCCATCCATCCATCCATCCATCCATCCATCCATCCATCCATCCATCTACAGTATCTATCCATCCATCCATAGTATCCATCCATCCATCCATATATTATAGCAGGGGTCCCCAAACTTGGCAACTTTAAGACTTGTGGACTTCAACTCCCAGAATTCTCCAGCCAACTATGCTATGCTGGCTATGCTGGCTGGAGAATTCTGGGAGTTGAAGTCCACAAGTTTTCAAGTTGCCAAGTTTGGAGGCCTCTGATATACAGTATCCATCCATCCACCCATCCTCTATTTACCTATCATCTATATCACAGCATCTGCCTCTCTTTCTGTCTCTCCCCATCCCTCCCTCCTTCCATCCACCTTCTATCTATCCATATTTCATGCACAGCAAAGACTTGGCTAAGGAGAGCAATGCTTTTAACAAATCAGGCTCTGCAAGGAATCCTTTCAAAAGTTCAACTTCAACACAATCTCTCTCTCTCTCTCTCTTTCCTTCAAGGAAAGAAGATGTTCTTGATCTCGAAAGCTGGAGCAACCATTCTTTTTTCCTCCTCTCTGCAAGTCCGAGTCTTTCTTCCCTCACCGTTTCTCTTCCTTTGGGTTGAAAAGAGAAAATGTCAAAGGTGCCTCCCATAGGCGGAAGAAAAAGCAGGGGGGAGCTGTTCCTGAATTGCTCAACCCACAGGTGCAGGCCTTGTGGCGACCTTGAGAAAGTAGCCGTAAATGCTTCGCTCTTCCCTCGCAGCCGGGCATATGTCTTTTGTTAGACCAGCTTAGGAGGGAGTCACCCCATCTCACCTGAAGCCTGAGCTGCTTTTCAATGGCATAATGCATTTTTGAAAAGGGACGGTCATCCCATTGTCAGAATCCAAAATAACTTTATTTTCTCTCCCTCCCTCCCTCTCCCTCTTTCTCCCTCTCTCCCTCTCTCCCCTCGCTTCCTCGGTCCCTCCCTCTCTCTTCCTCCCTCTATCCCCTCTCCCTCTGTCCCCTCCCTCTCCCCTTCCCTCCCTCCCTCTCTCNTCTATCCCCTCTCCCTCTGCCCCCCCCTCTCCCCTTCCCTCCCTCCCTCTCTCCTTCCCCCTCCCTCCCTCTCTCTCTCCCAAGTCTGAAAGTACATATCTCCCTCTGTCTCTTTTTATCACCTGATAATTTAGCATACCCTGTCTTAAAATTCTTTCTCCATCCTTCATGCAGCTAAGGACTCCTCCACCTTTTATCATTCCTTAAGTGGCATCTTTCATCTCACCCCTCTCCCCACCTCTCAGCTTATTTCCACATACCATTGCAGAAGTTAAACAGGTCCCCAGGCAGGGAGGATCTGCGGAATGGAGTCGACATTCAAGATGATGGCCGCTCTTGTCCATCTGGATTTTATGTGCGCCTAACTGCTTGAAGTGTCCCTGGGATGGACCTTCTTCTTTTTGCTTCACCCTTCAAACTCTCTTTAAAAAAAAAAAATCACATTGGAAAGGCTTTCTCTCAGTCCTTTGCCAAGTGATCCAGTTTGAAACCCAGGCTGTTGCTGAGGCTTGCTGGCATGCTGACAAGATGACTTCTATAATAGCAGAACATTTAAGGTTATATGTCGCCGATCGGCCGATCAGTTGAGGTCGGCCACCCTGAGACTCGGAACACGGATCCGTACATCCCGGCCACCAACGCGCGTAGGCAGTCGCCCGACTCTCCCGGATCTCAGAATGCACCCACCTAATGCTTCCCAACAATAACTTTAACAGCCGATTGCGACATTATCCAAGGTTTACCGGCCAGCGACCATATAGGGGCGGATCGTCTACGGCAGCTCAGCTCGCCAACCAACACGCCCCTATTCGATCGACAGCGCCGTCACCCGGTCAGACCTGGCCATCAACACGCCCTCTCTCCTATTCCCCAGCCGCCTTTGACCACGGCTGCAGTCTACCGACATAGCGCCCTCCTCCTCCTCATCCTCTCCTCCTCCTCCTCCTCCTCTTGCCCTACCTCCTTCCTCCTCCTCCCTCCCTCCACTCCTCCTACCGTCTTCTCTCCTTCTTCTTCTTCTTCATTCTGCTTCTTTTCTTCTTCTCTTCTTCTTCTTCTTCTTCTTCTTCTTTCTTCTTCTTCTTCTTCTTCTTCTTCTTCTTCTTCTCCTTCTCCTCCTCCTCCTCCTTCTCCTTCTCCTTCTCCTTCTCCCTCTTCTTCTTCAAAATAAAAACCCATTCTGTTTGAAATGAAGCAGAACTTCACTTGGGCTGCTTATCAGCAGCTGTTCCCTGACAGGGTGAACCTCACAGCTGCTTTTACTTGCTTCTTCTTCTTTTTTTTTTCTTCCTTCTCAGACCTCTTTGTGCCACTGAAGAATGTCAATTTTTGTTCCTATGATGTGCAAAGATTCATTTATTTCACCTTTTGAACTTGGCAGATCCCCTCTTGTTTGAGGGGAGTTCTCTTGTTCCAGCCCTGGGCGATTCTTGCTGGATGGCCTTAAGAAGCTGGGATGATCTGAAATGCCATTTTCTCCACCTTTAAATCATAATAACAATAATAATAATGGAAAAAGAGAGACTGTTCCAAAGTTGGCAGGATGGCTGACTTCACCCAAAATATCTAACTCTAAGTCCAGATAAACAAAGAGTAACGGATAGCTTCAGACTGAATGATAAGTCCAAGCAAATAAGCTATGTTGTATGTGGAGATAGGAGTATAAAACGGGTGGAGCTATAATCCCGTGGGACCTATCGCCATTTCTTCTGTGGTGTTCTCCTCAGAATACCTGGTCTCAAAACCTCAAATCCTCTTGCATTTTGGGGGGTTTTGGAGGGAGGTGAAATATCAAAACGGGTGAAGAGACAGGCAGTTCTCCTAAAACTAATCAAATAGTTCCCACCCTTACCCAGTTTTCTAGTGCAGCCTTTGGCTTTTGTGCTGATAGAGATTTCAAATGATTAACTTCAGGTGCTGCCCCAACATGCATGCAACATGCCTTGACAAGGAGTGGGTTTCACAAAAGACTGACCCACAAAATACCAAACCTTTTTTTTCCTAGCTTTGTGAATGGGCCAATCCATAGAAGACTTGTGACAACTAATCCAGATCTTGGAAGAATCTGAGCCTCTGGTATAAAGCACTAAAAAGAAAGTCTGGATTTTTGTGGAGGCAAAATAGATAGTGAATCCTACCTGTTCACCCACCTAGAGAATATGTTCTTTCAACTGTCTATGGAGATTCTGAGTCATCCAGGTCATGGTTGTCCCAAAGGTGCTTTCTTTAAAAAGGTAACTGGACTTTGTTTTTCCTTGAAGCCATTTTGCTTCTCATCCAAGAAGAACTGAAGAAGCTTCTTGGGTTAGAAGCGAAACATCTTCAAGGAAAAACAAAGTCCACCTGCCTTTTGAAAAAGCACCTTTGAGACATGTTCTTGGTCCATCTGATGGGATCTAAGACACCTACTCAGAAGGTCAATCTATTGACTCAATTAAAAGGTAGGTTATTCTCCACCAGATGCTTTCATGGACACGTTGAAACTTTAGCACATCAGTTTTCCCCACCAGTTACACTTCCCATATACTGACAGATCCCTTATTCTAATTATGGACTTCTCTAGATGATGGGTATCATGGACTCATAATATAGAAGAAGACCTCTCAAATTCGGAGGCCATCCAGTGTTGTAGCTGGCTGATGCAATGTACGGGGGCTGGCTGAACAATATATTTCTATGCACCAGAAGATGAGCTGTGCAATGAATATTTATCATATCTCATTACAGTGAAATGTTCAAACCCAGAGAACTGTCCGCCGATTATATTACTGTGGTGTTTTTATTTGTTACTATTTCCCCACTTTTAGAAGCAATCAAATGCTTCGCCTTTCAGTTGATCAGAGGTCCTGTAAAAGCCAACGAGAAATAAAGCTGAAATCAGCAGTAAATGTAAATAAAATAATAACAATGAAAATGAAATGCCAGATGCGATGCCACCAGAATACAGTGCTGGAGAGTAGGTAGGAATTTGCCCTCCCATTTATGTCCATGTTATACTCAACCGTAGTCATAAAATTAGCGGTTGGGTAAAGCATTTAAAGCCAACATTTCAGGCACTGATTTCAGCTCAATTTGGATATATGTTTGGGTAGTCAACAGAAAACTGCACTGCATATTTCACAATCTGAATTTTGCACAGTCTTACAAACTTAGAATGATGGGTGATTACAGCCCAAGAAGCTGGTGATTGACTTTGGGCCAATCACCAGGAGACAGTGAGTTCTAGTACTACCTTAGACACGAAAACCAGTTGGGTGAATTCGGACCAATAACCCAAAAGTGAGTTCTAGCGCTACTTTAGGCATGAAAGCAGGTTGGGTGACTTTGGGTCAATCACTGGGAGATATTGAATTCTAGTCCTGCCTTAGCCATGAAAGCCAGCTGGGAGACCCTGAGCCAGTCACTCTCTCTCAGTCCAATTCAACTCAGAGGGTGGTTGTTGTGGAGTAAAATCACAGGAGAAGGAAGGTACATTGGAGGTGTTTGCTGCCTTGAGTTTCGCAAGGCAAAAACAATAGAAATGAACAAATGAATGAATAAATTTGGCTTTAGAAAGTTACTTATAGTTTTGGAAACATCAATCCCTACGAATGGCTGCAGAAGCAGGTGGTGTTGGCAGAAATGGCTAAATTGATCCACATGGAAGCTGCTTCTGAACTTTGTGCTTGAAGTGGGAAAAAATGAAACTTTGATTTTGGGTTTTACTGGGCACAATAAGAATATATCTGCTGAACAAAACTCCACATCGGCGACAGGAAGGGCATCCGGCCATTAAACACTCAGCTCCATTCAGTTGCCCAGACTCCACCTCCACAAGGGATTATGGGGTCATTAAAAGATGATGAAAAGAAGATGGATTGATTAGTTTGTATACAAATGGCTAGTTTATATTATTATGGAAAAACAAAAAGTTGTGGTTTGATGTTGAGGCTTTTTTTTTTTTTTNGAGGTTTTTTTTTTTTTTTACTGCAACAGAGGGAATCAATGTACCTTCTTTCCTTTTCCCCAGTTTTTCCCCACTTTTCTCTCCCCCCATCCAGTTTCTTCCTATTTACTTTTGTATTTTGTAGTTCATCTTATAACCTAATAAAAAATGTTAATCGGGAAAGAAAGTTACTTCTAGTTCCATATTTTAAATTGATGTCCATTTATGCATGCTTGTGATGTGTCAGACTTAATAAGATGACATTCATTGGGATGTTTGCAATCCCACCTGTCAAAATTGGTAGAGGAGCTTCTTTTGATGATGCACATCAAATGGATTTTTCTGTAATTTTGCTAGGCAGCCTCTAAGCGTCTCTGCAGTTCACCATCTCCTTGAAAATTACCCAAGCAGCAATAATGCAAAAGAAGAAATGAGTCATTACAATTTATTGGTGTCATCTTGACTTTTCTTTCTCCTTCCTTTTCTGCTTATAATGTCTTTTACTTTTTTTTTCTTTTTCTTTTCCTTTGTTTGTTTTTTCTTTTAAAAGGCCATCTCCAAATGAAAACACGGCAGGATCAAGTGTCCCAGTTGTGTCTTCAAGGAAGTAAATCTTGAAGCAATGATTGCCAAGCAGATGTTAAATAAATGATTTGGAGTTAAGATCTGTGACAGGAGGCTGCATCAAGGGAATCACTTTCATACTAAAAGAACAGAGCTTTGGGGGGGGGGGGGGA
>BHFT01022335.1:0-17830 GCA_004320025.1 Laticauda laticaudata
AGAGAGAGAGAGAGACAGAGAGAGAGAGACAGAGAGAGGGAGAGAGAGAGAGAGAGAGAGAGAGCAAACGGCCAAGCCTGTTTAAAAGCAAAGATTCAGATGATGAACAATGAGAAAGTAGGAGGGGATTAAATAGCATTGATTAAAAAAAACTGGGTTAACGCAGGATGGTACAGCTTGCAAAAAAAAAAAATCTCCATGGATTATGCTGAAGGTTATGGATATTGGACAACCACAGATCCGGAAGGAAAAGCAAGTGAAAAGTCAGCAACTTTGCAAAGATTTTTCCTCTGGATGTTTAATTTTGCTTGCCCCATCAGTGCACAAATACAGACACACACACACACACACACACACACACACACACATGGGCCCTCGTCCTTCGCTTGTTGCTTTCTGTAAACATGCACGACGGATAAAATCATCCCAAATAAAGTTATTTGGCGGCGTAAATGAATACATCACGCCTGCTGTTGAAATAGCAAGAGTGATTTGTCTCCAGAGAAATCACGCAAGAAAGACTGACAAGGTGGAACACCACCCACCCACCCACCCTGCTCATTTGCATATGCAGATCTGCCTAATTATTCAGCTTGCAATTAAAAGCCTTGCGTGTCAGCAAATGAGCCTCATTAGATGCGTTTATCTATGATAATCGGCTTTATTACCCACAAAATAGATTCCCCTTGACTTCACAAGCCAAGAGGGTTGCCGGTGAACTGGTCAGACATTGAGCTCGCGGGTGAAGGCGGGTGGCAGGCTGCAAATTGATGATGAAAGCTTCCCAGCCTCTTTCAAAGAGCCGGAGATGAAAAGGGAATTCACCAGCAAGGCAGAGCCGGTCTCCTCTTTTGTTTTGGAGTGATCACCAGATACAGATATAGAATAAACAGTGTTGGAAGGGACCTTGTAGGTCATCTAGTCCAACCCCCTCCGCCCAAGCAGGAGACCCAACGCCATTTCTGACAAAATGGCCATCCAGTCTCTTCTTGAAAGCCTCCAGGGATGAAGCCCCCATAACTTCCGAAGGCAACTTCTGTTCCGTGGGTTGACTGGAGTGATCACTGGAGTGATTCATTTAATAACAGTGGCAAGAAAGATCATAAAATGGAGCAACATTCAATTAAGCACTGTCCTGGTTAGCAACAGAAATGTTGGGCTTGATTGCTGTCATAGGTCGAGGACTACCTGTACTAGGGGTGTCCAGGTTGGGGGAGTGTCAGGCACTTTTTGTGCAGGGAATGGGGGAAGTGGTTTTTTGAAGAAAGGCCAACAATGCAGCTGAGGGAAGGGTATACTTTGCTTTTTGATGCGTCTGCTTATGACATTTATCATCAGGACTTTGATGATGCTTCGATCCAAGGATCCATCATCTCACAAAAGTTATAGAAAATATACCACTAACAAATAAATAATTAACATCCATACCAGTGTTTATCAACTTTGGCCTGAGGTGGAACTAAAACTCCCAATCTCCTGGTGATTGACCCAAAGTCACCCAGATGGCTTTCTTGTCTATGGTGGGACTAGAACTCACCATGTCCTGGTTTCTGGTCTGAAGCCTTAATTAGTAAACCAAAGTGACATCTTCCAAATGTCTCCAGAGGAAAGATAAATCTTACCCCCATTTCTGAAGAGGAAGACTTCTCACAGTCTATGGGGACAGTAGCATCAGAGCAGGCTGAACCGCTCTTTTTGCATAACTTTTCAAAATGAGGATGAACTCGTGGCAACTTGGATCACACCACAGAGTCACAAGGCTAAGGAAAATGCTAGCTCAGGTCGACATATCATCCGTAATCCATAGCAAGCAACCCCAAGCTAACTGAGATCGCCCTTCTCCCTGCTGGAAGGGACAATTCTGTAGGCCAGGCCAGGCTCCCACACATCCAAGGACAGACATCTTCCTGAAGGAAAGGCATCAACGAGCAATTGCAGATTGGAAAGAAATAGATCTTGCTGTGAGATCCCTGAATAGAAATGGCTCATTCTGCTAAAACAGACTTTACTGCAATGCAGGCAGGCAGCAGTGAACAGTTGTCAGCTCAAAAATTTGCACAAGGAAATCTATTTATTTAGGTATACATTTATTGAAGGCCTCTCTTTTCAGCAAAGGGTGGCGCGGTGGCTCGGCAGTCAAGATGTTGGGCTTGTTGGCTGGAAAGCCGGCTGCCCAGGTTCAAGAACTGAGTGCCACATGAAGGGATGAGCTCCCACCCTTGCCTCAGCTCATGCCAAACTAGCAGTTCGAAAACACTCAACTGCAAGTAGATAAATAGGTACCACTTTGGCAGAAAGGTAACAGCACTCTGTGATGTCATGTTGGCCACAGGACCTCAGAAATGTCTTTGAACAGCACTGGCTCAATGGTCTTGAAATGGTGATGAACACTATAGTTGGCGATGACTAGCAGAGTAAAATCCACAAGGACTTCCTTTCAGCAAAGGTCTCAAGATGACTTACATTCAAGCGGTAACTATCACTTCACATGATCTTAAAACTATCCCTCTGTTGATGCAGGATTCATTTTTAAGCACAGGGCAGGCTCATACTTATGTTAGTATGAGTATTTACTTAAACGAGTTTATCTATTTAACAATTGAAGATTTATTTATTTTTATGTATTAAATTAGCTTGCCACCCATCTCAACCCCAAAAGTTATCATAAATATAGCGATCCTCAGCTTCTCACAATTGAATTAGGAAATGTATGATCGTAGGACAGAAATCTGTTACACCTCACACCTTCTCCCTCTTATATAAGGGATACTTGATCACACATCTTATACCAGTGGTGGTATGCTACCGGTTCAGACCAGTTCACACAAACTGGTAGTAAAAATAGCAACTGGTACAGACAAACCGGTTCTTCCGACAATCAGCTGAAAGGATAAAAAAAGCGACAAGCGCATGGGAGGATGGGAGAGTCACTCCAAGGTTTTTGTTTCTTCATCCTCTCAGCTGATTGGCACATTAGGGGCATGCATGTATGCATGCGCATCACTCACCAAACCGGTAACGACCAAGGTAGGAACCTACTATTGTCTTATACACCAAGTAGCCAACACAATAAGGTGGAGAGAATGGTTGATGGCCCCCAACACAAATTGGGAAAATAGCTCAGTGAACTGTTTTCCTGTGGACTATAGATTTGAACCTTCATCATTGCAGCTCTTCATATTGGCAGAGACTGAATTGGCAAATTTATCTATGCAAAGCATACCTTCTGCATGTCATGCCCCTGTTAGAATCTGACTCGGAGGAGGAAGCTGAACAGCTGACAGGAAGTGGGAGTATAGTTCTGTTGGTTGTGGAAGAAACTGGGGAAAGTCCAGATGGGCAGAGCAGGAAAGAGGTAGAACAAGGGAGAGGGAGTTAAGAGGAAGACCCAGGCCCACCCTCTCTTCATCCTAGGGCAGGCAGGGAGGAAGGGAGCAACATGAATTGTGTGGCTTACGGGGGAGGAAAGGGCCCTGATTCCCTTCATTAACTGAAGTTGGGGACACAGTGTATAAAAGAGGAAGCTGCGCACAGCAAGATGTTGGGAGCAAACGTGAAGTTATCTTGTATCATTGTGGCTTATCTGGATTCCTGGTGTCTTCCCAACGGTGTGAGATTTGCCATGCTTTCAAGTTTAAAATTCCTTCTCCTGCCCTGTCAAGCTAATTACTTCAGCTTGGTTGGATTTTTAGTTACAGCTTGCATGTACCATGTTTTGGACTGAATTTTCTACAGTTAAAGGCTGTTTCTGGGAAAGTTTATCTCCAGCCGAAGGTAACCTGGACATTGGGGGCAAAGTTGGAGATAATAAAAAGACTCTTATCGCATATCTGTGTTGCCTTTGTGCCACGTCCTGGGTCATCCCACTGCATCTGATAGGGGAATTTCCCAGTCTTGAGTTAAATTTCCTAATTTCCACTTTCCAAAACATTTTGCAGCCTAACTTAGCTCTTTGCTTTGTTTCCAAGTAAAATAATCTCGAGCGCGGAGACAAATAGGATCTGACTCTGGGCTCTCTCTGTGTCGTGTTGCATAAACTAACAGTCATAGCATTGTGATTTTTTTCATTAAATAAAGCATGAGAGATTTTTTTTCCAGTCTCCTGCTGCCGTGTGAGAAATGGCTCGCAAAACCCCACTCGCTCTGTTTCAATGACACTAATTTCAAACCAATTAGCACTAAACTGTGGTGTCTGCTAACGAGGGACGTGACAGTTCCCTAATTCAGGATAGATCTACATAGAGAGCTGCACTAATTTTGAATATCTGGTGCCTCTGATTACACTTATGCTAAGCCAAGTGACATGCACACGGGCATATGCACACAATGATAAACGGAGCAGGAGGGGGCAGGGGACACTAGCAAGCAAATGGCATCACCAAGTCATTCCACACATGTCTTACAAGGAAGTTTTTGACTTACAATGCACAGTTCGTTTAGCGACAGGGGTGGGATGCTACCGGTTCTGCCCAGCTCTATAGAACCAGTAGCTCTGAAGAGCAACAGACACTGAACCAGTTCTGTGTTTGCTGCTGTTTGGCCCACTCACCTGCCTGGGCTCTTACCTCTCTTTTATTTCCTGCTTTTTCAACCTCAGCTGCTTTGCACAGCACAGCTGAGGTTGAAAAAGCAGGAAGCAAAAGAATTTTCAAACGCTACGCACCCATGCGCAGCACTTTTCAGCTGTCTGGGCAGCACAGCTTAAGGTTTTTCACACACACACACAAAAGAAAAAAAAACATAGTCACCGAACCGGTAATAACACCAATTGAGTCCCACCCTGTTTAGCGACCATTCAAAGCACTCAATGGCACAGGAAAAAAATGACTTATGACCGTTTTTCACGCGTGCAGCATCCCCTTGGTCACCTGATCAAAATTCAGACGCTTGGAAACTGACTCATATTTAAGACAGCTGCAGTGTCCCGGGCGGGTGTGGAGTAATTTCTTTTTGCAACCAGGTGGTTTCCTTTTGCGACCTCCTGACAAGCAAAGTCAATGGGGAAGCCGGATTCACTTAACAATCGTGTGGCTAACTTAAAAACTGCAGTTTCACTCAAGAACCCATGGGAAGAAAGATTGTAAAAAGGTTGTAAAAAGGTTGTTGGGGAAAAACTCACTTCACAACTGTCTCGCTTAGCTACAGAAATTTTGGGATCAACAGCTGTCATAAGTCAAGAACCGCTATACTCGGCTGCACTGAATGTTTGTGCTTTTTCGCAGTGCTCAGGCCAACTTGCAAAGGGTGTGTTTGAGCGTAGCTCTGCTACGGGGAGAGAATAAATATCCCTTTTCATTCAGAAAATTGTTTTCATCTCTGGGCAAATGCCTGCTTTGATAATAGGAAGGAAACAATTCAGCAGAGGAATTCTGGGTCAGTTGAATCCTCCAAAGTGACAATTGTTCTTTTGAAACTGGGTGAGCATTTAAAAAGGAGGGGGAAGGAAGAGGGTTTGGGCTATGTGTGGGTGCAGGTATTTCATATTTTCATATTGTGAGGGATGGCATTACATTCAGACTTTTCCTGCAAACTCCTATGACTCTATGAGAATACAGAAAGTGTATAGAAATACTAGTCAATGAGTAAATGAAAAGGGGTCAGTTTGGTGTGGCGGTTAAGGCCCTGGCCTAGAAACCAGAAGAAAGTGAGTTCTAGCCCCATTTTAGACATGAAATCCAGCTGGGTGACTTTGGGCCAAATACCAGGAGGTCATGAGTTCTAGTGCTGCCTTAGACATGAAAGCCAGCTGGGGGACTGGCCAATCACCAGGCAACAGTGAGTTTTAGCACTGCCCTAGATATGAAAGCCGGCTGGGTGACTTTAGGCCAATCCCCAAGAGACAGTAAGTTCTAGTCCCACCTTAGATATAAAAGCCAGTTGGGTGACTTTGGGCCAATCACCAGGAGATAGTGAGTTCTAGTGCTGCCTTAGACATGAAAACCAGCTGAGTGACTGGCCAATCACCAGGAGACGGTGAGTTTTAGCACTGCCTTAGATACGAAAGCTGGCTGGGTGACTGTAGGCCAATCCCAAAAAGACAGTGAGTTCTAGTCCCATTCACTCTCTCTCAACTCAGCTCACCCCACAGGGTTGTTATTGTGTGGAAAATAAAGGGAGGAAAAAGTTATTACACATGTTTGCTGCCTTATATTATTTTTTAAGTAACAAAGATGGGATAACAGTCTAACAAATAAATAAATTCATCCTGGAGAAAAATGTATATGGGTTGAAGCAGGGGTCCCCAACCACCAGTCCCCGGACTGGTACCGGTCCATGGATCATTTTGTACCGGGCCACAAAGCTTGGGCGCCACCATCTTGTTTCGACGGTGCTTCTGGGTTTTCGGTTGCTTCTGAGTTTTCGGTTGGAAAGTGCTTCCGGGTTTTCGGTTAGAAAGCGGTGTTTGGGTGCTGAAGGAATCCTTGCGCCTTAGTTTCGTCGAAGGGGAGGGGTGGCTTCGAACAAAGAGCCGTCCCGATGGCCGTGGAGTCTCGCGTTACTCAGGTACCGGTCCGTGGAAGAATGAATAATCATGAAACCGGTCCCTGGTACAAAAAAGGCTGGGGACCACTGGGTTGAAGGACTGACATTGACTTGATGGCACATGATCAATCAACCAATTAATCAAATGAATCAAATAGAAGATGAGGAGGAGGATGAAGATGAGAAATGTTTCACGATTAATCTATATTTTGTTCTGTCAATGCTTAGAATAGCTGTTTAAGCTAAGTCATTTCCAAAGGCGATTTTAAAAAATAATTATAATCGGGACCATGGACACCTCTCTACAAGGTCAATTACAATTATAGCTCTTCCAAAGCAGAGAATGGATGTCAGTTGTCCAAGATTGGAAACATTGGGCAAATTGCCAGTTGGGACTGTCCTGTTTCTGTACAGGAATTGACTGGTTAGCAATATCCAATCCTGCAACTGTTGGCTTCAATATTGAAAAGAGAACAAAAATATTACTGGGAATTCATGCCTGAGACCTCAGCCCAAGTTGTGCTTTTCATTCAGAAAACATTACAAGCCAGAAATCCAGTGGGCATAACCATCCCTTATGTTGCTCATCCTGATAGTAATTATTCTCTGATTGTCACAAAAAATTAACATTTAATAGTAAGTTCTGTCAAGCAATGGAAAAATGCATACTATATTATTCAAGAGTGGGGAACGATGGCCCTTTTATGATTTGTAGACTTCAATTCCCAGAATTTCTGAGCCATGATGGCTCAGGAATTCTGGGAATTGAAGTCCCCACAAAGAAGCCACGATCACCTCTATTGTAATTAAAGGTCAAGACTTTCCTGTTTAGTTGTGTCTGACTCTAGGGCACTATGCTCATCTTTATTTCCTGGCTGAGGGACCCACCGTTGTCTGAAGACATTTTCTGTGGTCATGTGATTAACATAGTTATACACCAAAGGTGCACAGAACACGATTATCTTCCCACCAAAGTGGTGCTTATTTATCTATTCACATTTGCATGCTTTCAAACTGTTAGGTGGGAGAAAAAGAACGAGAGCTCGCTTATCAATCTCTTTCTTTAAAAATTGGACCACACTCATGGATAACAGGAACAATATAGATATATGAAGCAATTATTATTATTAGGCTTGGTTGCACGATCAGTCACATATTGACTGAATTTGGCATTTTAATCAACATATCCAGTTCTTCCTAAAGACCTAGGATAGGCAGATGTTCGCTGGTGATATGATATCATCGCAGGATGTAAGTTGTTCCAAGGAAAGCTGCCTTTTTCAATTGACTGGATGGGATTTTGTTAATGCCGATTGTCAATTTCTATCTGCAGGTCTTTTTCTTATCTTCTCTGGATTTTTTCTCTTTTATTTCTACTGTCTCCAGGTACTGCCATGTTCACTATTTAAAATTTTGTGCCTTTCTTATCATCATCTGTGCTAGTTTTGTAATGAAACATCTTCAAAAAAAACCTTCCAAGCTCAGAGAGCACCAAAGACCCCACAGTTTAAACCTGAGCTACAAATATTTTCTTCTATCAATGAACCATATTTTGAAAAATAGAAGGAAGTATCAAATCAGGAACTAGAAAGACTGGTCCATGAATCTCCACAAAGGACCATCTGATTTATCCCATCATTATAAGTTTAAAACTGTCATCCTTTCATCAAAAATGTACTATTTCATAACTACTGGGTTACTATGGTTAATTAAACATTCATCATTTCATGAAATGATATGACAAGTGTCTGTGTTGATCTTTACTTTGGTTAGGGAAAAAGAAATACAGGTAATTCTCAACTTACAACCCTGTCAGAATATTGCAGCACATCTGACCAGCACACAAGTAATTGATTCTGCAAGATTCATTGACGTAAGAATCTTCTTTATATACAATACCATACAGCAGAAGCCAGCATACAAATTCAGGAACACAGAAACAAGTCGTTACAGAGTAGAGCGATACAGAGGTCTAGATTACAAAGGACAAACCTAATGCAATCCTAAATTGCATTAACAGAGGGATACAATCCAGATCAAGTGAGGTACTAATACCATTTTATAAAGCCTTAGTAAGACCACACCTAGAGTACTGCATCCAGTTTTGGTCACACAATTATAAAAAAAGGGGGATGTTGGGAACTCTAGAAAAAGGGCAGAGAAGAGGCAACCAGGAATGATTAGGGACTGGAGATTAAAACGTATGAAGAACGGTTACAGGAACTGGGCCATGCTGGTCTAGGGAAGAGAAGGACAGGGGAGACATGTATCGATCTTCATATGAGGGGCCTCCCACCAAAGAGGAGGAAGGGGTCAAGCTTTTTCTAAAGCATCGAAGGCCAGAACCCAAGGAATATGGATGATAACTGAACAAGGAGAGATTTAACCTGGAAATAAGGAGAAACCTTTCTAAACAATAAGAAACAATCATCCAATGGAACAGAAGTTGCTTTGAAGTTGTGGGACCTTCATCACTGTAGGCTTTTCAAGAATAGATTGGACTGCCATTTGTCAAAAATGGGGTAAGGGCCCCTCCCTCGCTTGGGTGGGGGGTTGGACTAGATGACCTACAAAGTCCCTTCCAACTTGATTAGCTGTTATCTGTAATCATCTTATGTGCAGTTCAGCAAGTCAAAGCCATGGCCCAGCTCCAACTGTTCTCTTATGGCTCCATATCAACAACAAATTACTAGATTTCAATTTCCAAGCAGCCCCCTGTCAGCTTGGAAGCCATGTTAGCACAGAAACTCATGCTGCCACATTCTTGACCCTGGGAAGATGGAGGGAGAGTATTGCGATGGAGCAATGTAGTAGAGTTATAACAACATTCTCTTAGCAGTCAAGGTCATGTTATTCCTGGCACCTGGTTGAGGAGGTGGTTGAGGGATTGTTCAAGTTGGGACAGATGGTGATGAAGATGTGGTAATGGAATGGGAAGGGGTGATTTGTGAAGTTATATGGAGGGAAACCTGGAACTTTCCCAGATTCAGGATGTCTCAGAATGTTGCCAGTTTACTACTCTAATAAACTTTGAGATATGTCTGCTTCAGAGTATCTTTGGAGCACAGATTTCTGGAACACCGAGAGCCCCGATTTGCCAAGTCTAAAAGCCAAATGGTCCCATTGGTACTGACCTGTTGCCTTGGTCTAATCCAAACAGTCCCATGGCTGACCTGTTTGTCATGTTCTTAATCCTAAAGCATCCCATTGTTGACCTGTTGCCATGTCTGATCCAAACAGTCCCATTGGCCTGACCTTTTACTATGTCTCATCAAATGCCCCATGATGACCTGTTAACATGTCTAACCCCAACAATACCTGGTTGGCGACCTGTTGCCCATATTCCTAATGCCAAATGGTCCTATTGGATGACCTTTTGCCAATGGTCTCAAATCCATACAATCCTGTTGCTGACTGCTTTGCCATGTCCTATCCAAATTCCTCATTGGATGACCTGTTACCATGTCTAACCCCAAAAACAATCCTGTGGCGACCTGTTGCCATGTCCTAATCCAAACAATCCAGTTGGCTGACCTGTACTGATATTAATCAACAGTCCCATTGGCTGACGTGTGTCAATGTCTAATCCAACAGTCCCATTGGTTGACCTGTTGCCATGTCTGATCCAAAAGTCCCATTGGCTGACCTGTTTACTATGTCTCATCCCAAATGGCCCCATTGGATGACCTTGTTAACCATGTCTAACCCAAACAATCCTGTTGGCTGACCCTTTTGCATATCTAATCAAATGGTCTCATTGGGACCTGTTTGCCATGTCCTAATCCAAAACAATCCTGTTGGTCTGACCTGTTTGCCTATCATGTTCCTAAATCCAAATGGTCCTCATTAGAATGACCTGTTACCACATGTCTAACCCAAACAATCCTGTTGGCTGACCTGTTGCCATGTCTAATCCAAACAGTCCCATTGGCTGACCTGTTACTATATCTAATCCAAACAGTCCCACTGGCTGACCTGTTACCATATCTAATCCAAACAGTCCCATTGGCTGACCTGTTGCCATGTCTATTCCAGGTCATGAACTATATACACTATATACACTGACACAAACATTCGTTTAGTGAAAGTTCTAATTTCGAACGGTCACTAAATGAATGGTTGTATGTCAAGAACTAACCAAAAAAACCTGACTTATGGTTGTTTTGCACATTCACGACCGTGGCAGCACCCCCTTGGTCACATCAATCGAAATTCAATTGAAACTTGGCAAACTGGCATGTTTATGATGGCTGTAGTGTCCTGGGGTCATGTGATCGCCTTTTGTGACCTTCTGGCAAGTAAAGTCAATGGGGAAAATTAAAAGAGTGATTAAAAAAGAGATTTTTTTAAAAAAGAGTCAAACTATGTTCCCAACCCCTCTAATTCTCCTCAAAAAGAAAATAAGTTTTAGAAATGTGTTTACATGGAGAAACAAAATGTTATAACTCAATTTTTATAGAACAACAGCAAAGCTAAAAAAAGTGTGTGTGTGTGTGTGACATCTTTATCTTTAAATTAAAACACATCAGACAATCCTTTTGGGATTGACATATATCTAATTATTCAGGCAATCTGGCATCAGATTTTCTCACTTCCTAAATCTATCCAGAAATAAAAACTGTGTTTGTTCTTGTAACAACCTTCTCGCTGTTGTTCTTTTATTAGTTTTTGCAAACCAAGGTCCAGAGGGAAATATTCTTTCTTATTAAACACAAACCTTCTCGATTTATTTTGGTTTATTAATTAAATTTGTATTCGGAAGCCACCAAAATAGATTCTCAGATGTTCACATTCATTGATAAAAATGCAATGAAAGATCCTTGGTGCTCTCTGAGCTTGGTTGTTGATTTTTTGCAGACATTATACATACCCAGCTATGTAACATCATCAGTGCTAGAAGTGGGATTTGGGGGGGGGAGGAGGAGGAGGACTGAGGGTCCTTGATCCTCTCTGAGCTTGGTTTTTTTCTTGCAAACATTTAATTACCCAACGTAACATCATCAGTGCTAGAAGGGAGTGGATTTGTGGAGATGAGGAGGAGGAGGAGGACTATGGGATCCTTGGTGCTCTCTGAGCTTGATTGTTTACTTGCAGATGTTTCATGACCCAAACTAGGTACAGATAGTCCTCGACTTACAACAGTGACCGTTCAAAGTTGACACTGAAAAAAGTGACTTATGACCATATTTCATACTTACAACCATTGCGGTATCCCCATCAAAATTCAGACGCTTGGCAACTGATTCACAATTATGATGATTGCAGTGTCCAGGGTCATGTGATCACCTTTTGCGACCTTCTTACAAGCAAAAATAAAGAGGAAGCCAGATTCACTTAACAGCTGCATTACTAACAACACCTGCAGTGATTCACTTAATAACTGTGGCCAAAAAAGTTTGTAAAATGGGCCAAAATTCACTTAACAAATGTTTCACCTAGCAGGGGAGAATGTTAGGAATGTAAATCACCTAACAGCTATTTGGGTTGGAAATATATAAACCAGGATAGACGTTTTAATACTGTATCTTTAAGAAAATGCAAAAAAGTAGAATTGGGTGTGGTTTCTCAAACAGCCATAAGATGGAGCCAGAAACCTGGGTTGTTTAGTCTTAGTCTCAGAAGATGTCTCTCTGTTTTCCTTCTGTTGGAGAGTTTTGCAGTTCCTCCTAATTGACTGCTATTCCTGGATTTGATGTAAGTCTGATACTGAACTGTTTTTGACACTGGACTTTGTTATTGGATTATCCCTGGACTGAAAACTGACTGATCTTACCTGTGAATGACTTTGGACTGCTTATCTTGAACTTTGCTTGAAAGTTTCTGGAAGTAAAAACCTACATTTACTGTACAGTGTATTTGTGTGTTGTGCGTGTATTATTCAAACACTACTCTCAATACATCTCCCTGTGTGCGCTCATTCTCCTAACGGGGAATTACCTCAACATGAGGCATCACAAATTAGTTCTCCCAAGAGAAGAGCAGCAAAGATGATAGAGGAACGGGAGGCTAAAACATATGAAGAACCATTGCAGGAATTGGGTATGTCTACGGGTGACAGGATAGCAGTCTTCCAATATTTGCGGGGCTACCACAAAGAAGAAGGAGTCAAATTATTTTCCAAAACACCAGAAGGCAGAACAAGGAGCAATGGATGGAAACTAATCAAGCAGAGAACTAACCTAGAAATAAGAAGAAATTTCCTGACAGTGAGAACAATTAATCAGTGGAACAACTTGCCTCCAGAAGTTGTAGGTGCTCCAACACTGGAGGTTTTTAAGAACAGATTGGACAACAATTGGATAACCATACCATGAAATGGCAGAGGATTTCCTATTCAAGCAGAGGGTTGGACTAGAAGACCTCCAAGATCCCTTCCAACTCAGTTATTCTGTCCTGTTTAACTGGGTCAAGCTCAACATTTAATGAATAAGCCTCAAAAGCCCAGAAGAAAATTCCAGGAATCGGCGAAGAAGATCTGGTTATAATGCTAATAAATAAAATGGCCGACCATAAATTGTTTTGGCATGGAAAGCTGAATGTCGCATAAAGTTCTGAGAGAGAAAATAGGCCCTGTTCATGAATAATTGGAATCTGCAAAGATCTAATAAAAATGATGGTTTGTGATTTATTAAGTATTCATTAGATTGCTTTCTATGCACACATAAAAATGAATGCAGACGGAAAATTATGGAAACATGAATTGCTAAAGAAGCACTCGATGGTTAAAAGAGAAAAACACTAAATCATTCCTTACCTAAGGATTTGCCAGCCAGAATAGCTCCAATTTCGTTTAATGTTATGTTTTTAGGGACAGCGTTCCCATTTGGCAAATATTTCTTTTGGGTTTTCATTAAAAAAATAAATCACCCAATCGGATTCAGGATGGCAGGTGAAAATTGCTGAGACTTCCTGAATTTTAGAAGCTGAGGAAAATATCTCTTCATTTTTTTTCCTCGGCATCTTTCAAACCTCTCCATTGTTCATACAGCAGAAGAATTATGAAAAGCAAGTATTTCTTCTTCTGGAGTTTCATGGAAAGACTAAATACTTGTCTTGTTCTTGGCAGTGAAAGATGCAAGCCTGCTTCTCCAGAACCTGAGGCGACATCCTTTTTAACCCCTAATTTAATGCGCTCTTCAGGAGAATGAGCAGATCTTACCAGGAGAAGCTCAGTGTTGAAATCCATGCACTTTTCACTGATCTCATCAATCATGATCAGTTCTAACCAGAAACAGAAATCTTAAACTTTTGATGAGGGCCTTTCCCAGATCTCCCTACAGATGTTAAGACCTGAACTACGACACTCTAGGTGTAAAACCTTGATGTGGTTTTGCCTTTGAGACAGACAAACACACACACTCACGCCTTCCCCGCTATCAAGGCATCTTTCTTTTTTCTTTCTTTTTTCTTTCTTCCTTCCTTTATTTCTTCCTTCCTTCCTTTTTCTTTAGTATGATAAAGGGAGTATGAGAGGAACATTTATTTATGGCTCAAATGTAGACATGGCAACTTCTTTTCTTTCTCTTTTTCTTTTTTTCTTTCATTTTCCCCTTTCCTTCCTTCCTTCCTTTCTCCCTCCCTCCCTTCCACCCTTCCTTTCTCTTTTGCTTTTTCTTTCTTTCATTTCCCCCTTTCCTTCCTCCCTTTTTTCCTTTCTCCTTCCCTCCATCCCTTCCTTTTTCTTTCTTTTCTTTTCTTTCTTTCTTTCTTTCTTTTTTTTTTTTTTTTNTTTTTTTTTTTTGCTTGCTTGATTTCTGTTTTCTCCATTGACTTTGCTTGTCTGAGGGAGATCATATGACCCTGAGACAGTGCAACAGTCATAAATACAAATCAGTTGCCAAGCACCTGAATTTTGTTATGTGGCCCTGGGAATGCTGCAAGAGTGGTAAGTGTGAAAAACGGTCACATGTCACTTTTTCAGTGCTGTAGTAATTTCAAATGGTCACTAAATGAATTATTATAAGTCAAGGAGTACCTGTACTTCCCCTTGCAATCTGTACTTCCCCTATCAAAGGGACTGGCCTTTCTGATTTCGTGACAGTAATTTGATCATGATCATCTCCCTAATCTTCTCTTCAAAGCATCTTGAAGAAGCCCAAGGCTGAGAAGAAGCCTGAGTTCATGTGGCATTTTAGAGGCCCTTTTATATTCAGGTCCTATTGATGCCACAAGGGTGAAAAATGCTTGAAGAGCGGCCTCCTGACTCAGCATGCAGCTGACTCACCGTTCTGGCCTTCCTTGCTCTTTCTAAGTGTTTTATGGACATCATTTATTTATTTCCTTCTGAAATGTCAAGGCTGCCCAACTCCAGAATTACTCTGAGGAGTTTACAATTAAAATAGTGGCTTGGCTTGGCTTGGCTTGGCTCGGCTCGGCTCGGCTTGCATTGCATTGCATTGCATTGCATTGCATTGCATTGCATTGCATCGCATCGCATTAGACCAGACTAGATTAGATTAAATTGGACTAGATTAGATTGTATTAGATTAGTACAGATTAGATTAGTATAGATTAGATTAGATTAGATTGGACTAGATTAGACTAGGATCGGACAGGGTAGGGTAGGGAAGGGTAGAACAGAGCAGAACAGAACACAATAGGTTATGGCTTCCCAAACTAGACAGTTTACTGTTTAATCACTAAGAGATGGTGAGTTCTAGTCCTGCCTTAGGCATCAAAGCCAACTAGGTAAGTCTGGGCTAGTCACTCTCTCTCTCTCAGCTCAGCCCACTTCAGAAGCATGTTGTTGGGTGTGAAATATGTGCATTGCCACAATAAAGATCTCCCGCTTGGGCAGGGGGTTGGACTAGATGACTTATAAGGTCCCTTCCAAGTCTGATTATCTGTTTGTTAGATAAAAATCAAGACATTGGTATAATATAGGATGTAAATCAATCCACTATTAATTCCCCACCATTTTTAGCCTGCATGATTTTTTCCCCGAGTTTTGGCTCCTCTGCCCTTCTCCTGCTGCCGATTCTTTTAAAATCCTTATGCAAGCTCTGTCAGCTGAAATTTTCCCATATCCCCACGCCGTTTCCCAAAGTTCATATTAATAGAGACATCTGACAGAAACTGCATTTCCTTCCAGAAATGTTCCAAAACAGACTTAATGGCTTGCCATTTGAGGAAGCAGCTGTGTCAGGAGATAAGTTAGATTGTGCTGTTTGGGATCATCTCCGTTCTGATGGTGGTGTCTCTCACAGTGGACAAAACACAGTGTTTTTCCAAATGTAAAATAGCTCTTCCTGGTTTACATCACATTAAGAAACATGCCTTTGGAGATAGCTGGCTCTGTCTTCTTGGCATGTGTGGCCACAGCCAGCCAAGCCTAACTCAAGGAGAAACAAGGCAGAGGACAATAACGTGTTGTGGCCCGCCAGCTACCAGTAGAGCTGGCGGCAGATTCGGACAACAAGGAGGTTGTGGAAGAATATGGGCCAGTCTGGGGAAGGCTCTGATGGGTGCTCTGCATCAGAGGCAGAGAAGGGGCCAGGGCCATCTGACAGTTATCAGCTACCTTCGTTGGAGATAAGTAGGGAAGAAGAACAGCTGGAGCCTGTTCCAGATGTGCACATGTGCAGAGCTGTCAGGAGAAGGGACCAACTAAGGAACAGGGGTTGATTCGGAAAAAAAGGTACAAGTGGACGCTGAATGGCCCCTCCCATAGAGAATAAATAGGAGCAAAAGGGGAGTGGTGTTTGCAGGAGACAATTAGTTCACTTATTGTGAAGATTTGCTTATCTGAGTTCGTGCCTCACAGAAACTCCTTGCCAAGTATTTCCTTTTATAGCTTGCAACTGGAAGCTCTCAGCCTGGCAACTATCCAAGAACTGATTAGATCTGTTTGTGCAATTAAACTTTGGAAAGCTATTTGCTGGAACTTTTCTGGGTGTAAATGTCAGGAATTCACATTAATCAAATAAAAAAGAGGGACAAGGAGTTATTTTTGTGATTCTGTTCAGCCTGGGTCAGAACATAACGTGACTCACAACTGGCGGGTATAATAACAAAATGATCAAGCTGCAATCCTATTTGGTGTCAGTTTTATGTGCCATGCTAAAAACTGGGAGACTCTGACTTCTAATCTTCACTTACTTGCCTATTTGATCGATTGATATCCCATCTTTATTAATTTATAAGTAACTGAAAGTGGAGAAAATCCTTAATACTCTTTTCTCCACCTATTTGCCCCGCAACAACAGCACTGTGAGGTAGGTTGGGTTGTGAGAGAGTTGGATTTTATGCCTGAGCAGGACTAGAACTCCCAGCCTTTCCTGGTGATCAGCCCCGAGTCACCCAACCGATTTTCCTAGAACAAAGAGCATTGAATAATAGGGAAGGGACTTCAGGTCCAGCCCCTTGCTCAAACAGGAAATCCTATATTGTTCTAGAGAAATGGCTGTCTAGTTTCTTCTTGAAAACATCGAGTGATGGAGCGTCCACAACACTGGTGTGATGCAAACGGTGTAAAAACCGGTTCAGTGTTGCACACTTTTTTTAACAGGTGTTACTCAAATGTAAAAAGGCGGGGCTTCAAATCATGTAATCATGTCCACCCTCTTGAATTTTTCTCATTCTCCTCCATGCCATGGTAGACCAAAAACAATAATCCGAAACTGAGAAATTCTCCTTATTTGATATATTTTCTTTTCTGAAGATGATTTCTCATGTTTTTATTTCATTTTTGCAGGTTGTGATGTAAAGCAAAATTTTCTCTCTCTTTTTTTCTGTCATGTACACACACATGCAACACACACACATGCAATTAAGTGGCCCATTATTTCATTAGGAGAGAATGGATTTTGTATTCAACCTTTCAACTTATTTTAACATTCCTGAGACTTCTTCTATATTTTACAAGATTTTCCAGAGAATGGATGGGCTGTAAATATTTTAAATGCGTCAAATAAAATTAATTCCTCCTCGCTAGCTGGTGAATGAGCGCTGTCGGAAATTGTTATTCAATCACATGAGGAAAAATTGGAGTTTTACAATCTCTTGTCTTGTTCAGACACGGACTAATTTGATTGAAGTTTACAGTTTTTCTCCTTTTTTTCTTAAAAAAAATAAGAAGAATAACATAGCTATGAGAGTGGTATGGTCTTATCTTTTCTCCTTGAAAGGCCAAAAATAAAAATGATTTGGAAATGTTAATCATCCTAAGGCAGTGGTGGTGAACCTTTTTGTTGTGGTGTGCCAATAGCACACACTCATTCGACACCCACAATGCAATGCGCCCGGGTCCCCCTGTGCATGGAAAGAATCCAGGTAAGGTTTTGCATGTACTGTATCATTCATATATACATATATACATATACATATACACATACATATACACATACAC